>JARFOD010110181.1:0-15531 GCA_031763545.1 Mopalia muscosa
CCTGCGTATCTAATCATCACTTAGGTATGGAGACTGGTCGATGGTCAAACACCCTGTTGGACGTTTAATCGTGGAAATGATCCTAATCTTTGAATGCGTCTTTTTAAGGAACTTCATGGAACTTGGCCAATTGGCAGATTTTGTTTTTCGCCTAATCGTGGAATTGCACTTTAACCTGGAAATGTTTGCGTTCAGTTATGGGACGTCGCTTATAAAAAGATTGCGCCTAATCATGGAAAATCTCCTAATCGTGGAACTAACTGTAATTATTCTTAACACGTAACACTTCTTATTCGTAACACTTCATTTTTGGCATAAACAATCGGTCTGCTCATCATGTTATCATATTATAGTAGCTACTTCACGTAACAATACTCGGTCTTACGACTCTCTCCAACCTTTTTTATACCATTTCTGACCAGTTCCTTTTCATTTTACGCCATATCTATACACTTTAAAAGCAGAATTGATACACAATTATGTTGGCATTCATTTGTTTAAAAAGCGTCACACTAATCGCTATGTTAATTAAGTCCAAAAACGACATGTGAAAAGTATTTGCACCTTCTGCTTCTTAATGTAATCATACCACATAAATGGAAGTATTTACGCTCCGATAGAGCTTTAAGAACTTGTCCGGCGAACAACCAATTATAGTACTGTTCACAATTTGC
Source organism: Mopalia muscosa (assembly GCA_031763545.1). Taxonomy (NCBI): domain Eukaryota; kingdom Metazoa; phylum Mollusca; class Polyplacophora; order Chitonida; family Mopaliidae; genus Mopalia; species Mopalia muscosa. Next base: position 675 of record JARFOD010110181.1, read on the forward strand.
TGATAATATTTTTTTAAATGAACTTTATATATCCGAACGCCTGCCATTATAACATCAGCTAACAACAAAATCCTTAGCATAGTAATTTTGCAATGGTTTCTCGTATACAAAGTTTTAAACAGAGAAATCACTTGTCGAGTTTTGCTACAAACAAATATATTAGACTTTATTAGTATTCACGGAATATGAAAAAAAAAGTTTTATATGGAAGGTACAAAGTTAGCATTTTTATTGGGACACTCCCACCTAAACAAATGACGATCAGTTTTGCTGAGTTAAATAAATAACACACGCGAATATTGTAGGGACGAAAATGACAATTTTTAATATAGAGATTCTGGATTACTCCAAAGAACAGTACTTTCTAGTATGTATACTAATTACTTGGTACAGATAAAAAAAACGGGTTTATTGTTTGAAAATTTTGATACATATGTATATTAAAAGGTGGATATACGTTAATAGCCTGATTTTGTTGTACGATTGCGTATTAGTAACTTTCTATATACATGAATTCCACAGAAAATGGTACATAGCAGCGAAAATTTCAAGTTATGATATGAAGACAAACATTGAGTGAATTAAAGAACGCCATACATATACCATCGAAAATCACTATAGTTATTCATGTTTGTTCGTGTCTGTTCTGTGCGCATGAGGGACAACAAGACCGGACATTTTCGTCTGGCCAAAGTTTTTTGAAGTGCGAACTGTCACAATTTCTGACAAATGTTCTAGTCTCATATTCTTTAGGTGAGCAAATAACATAGCTTAGTTCTATATTATCTTAATCTAAATATGTCCATCTTTGCAAAAACATATTATCCCTTTTAATGCTTTTTGATACAATACCTACATAATTTAGGAAATAATAAACAGTACTTTGGGCAAAGGACCCACGTGTGATTTTGGTGATTCCGTCATAAAAAGAAAATATTTTTAATTTTTACAATTTACGGATGGCTAGCTTTCAAACTCTTCTTCTAGGACAAAGCTAAATTAGCAAAGGCTATTATAGAACAACCTTTTTACACTCAAAAAGTTCAATAGAGCCGCCCAAATAAAAGTGACGGAATCACATAAAATGTGACGGAATCAAAAAATGTTAGGTGATTCCGACACAATGCTTTGGTTTACCATAAACATTGGGCTTACTGTTTTTTAAAGATACATTTTATACACGTACTAAATGTAACAATTTCCATAATAAATCACTCGGAGGAGAAAACATCTATATATGTATGTCCTTCAAAATGGCCAAGACACCTGCAGGGTATGGTGCTTTCTGCAAGTGTATTTTCCTGAAAATTGTACAGCGATTTGTCAGGACGAAATCCAGTCTGCACACTGGATGTAGCGTCAGATCACAGTTTTCACCATTCTGGTATTTCGAGATACGTCCGTTGTGGTTTCCGATGTTAAGGAATACCAGAAAAAACCATCACATCATATACCATTGTAGCCTTGGAAAATGTTAGGAAAGCTTGTGGATTTGTAAAACAAATGTCAATATGTGGATGGATGGATCAAGCTGCCAGAAAACCGATATATCTTCGTCTCATTCTACAGCCAGAGGAAAAGTTTAGTTAGAAAATAACATGGAATTATCTGACAACCAGTCATGGGGAAGCGCGCCCCAGTTGTTGTCACTGATGCAGAATCTTTTTAGACGCAACCAATTGACTCCGCTTGCCAAAGCCATTTATTGCACACAAAATGACTTTGATGGTGATTGTGATGAGCTTAATTAAGAAGAAAATGGGTCTTCCACTCCACCAGCTCGTGGTATAATAAACGTTCATCGCGCAAAGGGGACGGAGATTATTCATGCGAAGCATGTGGGTGGCTGTATGTTAGCCTTGGAGATACCAACAAGAGTGAGGACTGGCTACAAGTTACATGTAACAAATGGTTTCACGAACCCTGTACTAAAGCTACTGGAACCATAGATAACAATGAAAAATTTATTTGCAACAATTGAGTTTTATCTGATCTGACAATATCTGCGCATTGGCTCTCACAGTTACACATTTCTAATTCAATGTGTTGAATCAAATTATTATAAATTAACGTTGTTTAGGTCCTTTGTGGCCCTCAAATAATCCATGGGGTATTACTTAATAGGTAAAATAACGTACAAAAGTTACTGATATACAACAGTCAATATATTTGTTGGCATTCGTCTGCTTTGGTCTTCGTATGGCTTATACTTAAGTCACAATTAAAGCGGAGCCCGGGTGGCGTGTGCGATTTCTAGGCATCGGCCGGCGTGTAGAAGTCGGCGAAAGATCGTGCGATATGGCGATCACAGTCACAATTAAAAGTTCCCGTACGCTGCCATGACGGGGCCCGGGGGGTCGCCGACCGGCGATCGGCCGACTTTCCTGGAAATGGGGTCGAATTCTTGGCCCGTTTATCGGCCGGTGTCCGGCAGGCACTCGTCCGGTGTCACGCTTATGTCCTTGCATTACCCCTGCGGTATCCGACAGGGTGCCAACCAATTCTTACAAGTCGTACGGTGGCCGGACGGGCATCTGTAGTGTGCATGTCGAGTGGCCAGCGATCAACGGCCGGCGGCCGTTTGTCAATTTGAAGGTGAGGTATATATAGAGGCTCTCCTCTGACCTTCTTTAAATAAGAAAATGCCGTTGATACCTCCACAACGCTTGCGGGTCGCCCGGTTGAGGGAGAGGTTAGCGTTTGCACGCTACCGCTACAACCTGGTTCTTGTTGCATTGGTGGCCGAAGAAGAGATGCACGCAGAAATGTTGCGCCGCAGAAGAAGATGGTGGGTTCGACCCTGGTTGTTACGCAGACCATTATACGGGAGACCCTCATGGTTGAGCTGAGGCTGGAACATCATGGAGACTTTAGGGCCTTCCTCAGAATGGAACCCCAACTGTTTCAGGAGCTCCTACAACATGTGGGCCCGCGAAAAGAGTACTGAGTAAGTAATTTTTTAAATAAAAACAAAAAAATGAATACCAATCATTTACAATTTCAGTTTACAATCAGTAGGTAACATTTCTGTACAATTTCTTATTTTGCAGTGCCAGACAGTCCTTGTCAGCAGGCCTGAAGTTAGCCATCACCCTCCGCTTCCTGGCAACGGGGAACTCGTATCACTCCCTGGCGTTTGCGTTCCGCGTGGCACACAACACCATATCCCTCTTTGTCACTGAAGTCTGCCGAGCCATCGTCAACGAGTACCGTCAGGAGGTGTTCAGCACCCCTTCTACCCCGGACCAGTGGCGGCAGGTGGCCCAGGGGTTTCAAGACCGGTGGAACTTTCCCCATGCGTGCGGGGCCATAGATGGCAAGCACGTCGCCATAAAGAAGCCAAAGAAGAGTGGAACTTTGTACTATAACTACAAAGGATTGTTTTGTATTGTAATCCTCGCTGTCGTGGACGCCGGCTACAAGTTCCTGTGGGTTGATATGGGCTCCCCTGGATCTGAGTCGGACTGTGGGATCTTTAACAGGTCCCAGATTGAACCTTCGCTCTCCCACGGGACCATAGGGTTCCCTGACCCTGAGCCCCTCCCCAACGACGATAGAGACACTGGGTACTTCCTGATTGGCAACGATGCATTCCCCCTCCGCCCATACCTCATGAACCCGTACTCCAAGCGCTACCTGAGCATTGAGGAGCAGTGTGCAATTATCGTACTTCAGGCCGGTGGTGGAGAACGCCTTTGGCATCATGGCAATGCGGTTCCTATGCCTCCTCACCACCCTGGCTGTGGTTCCAGAGACTGCCACAGTCATCACCGAGTCCTGTCTCATACTCCACAATGTGATGCGCCTACGCCATCCTGGCCTTCAGAACCTCGACCTGGACCAGGAGGATGATGACCATCAGCAGATGCCCGGGGCCTGGAGAGACGAGGCGGTGATGCAGGAGGTGAGACAGGAGGGCCGGGGACCACGCGCGACCGCAGAGGGGAAGAAACTTCGTGCATACTTCAGGAAATACTTCAATAGCGTCGCCGGCAGTACCATGGCAAGTGCTTGAAATTGATAGATAGACTATGGATAGACTGTGGACACGCTATACTGATATATACTGTAGTTTGCTTTGCTGACATGTTTCTATTTGCCATTTAATGTAGATATAAACAATAATGTACAAAAACGAAAAAATAAAAAGAATAAAACATTAAAATTAAAAGAGAGGAAAAATAAACATAAACAGAATTCATTTATAATTTTGTCTATGTTTTTTTCTCCATTTCTTTTAAAGTTTAAGGTTTTTATTTTGTTACACCATTGTTTATTTCTTTGTTCCTTATGATGCTTTAAAGCTACAAGGGGCTTTTATTGTATTTAGGAAGCAGAAAACAAATATAAGTAGACCACGTGTCTTTATTAAAAAAATCGCTCTGAAAACACAAGTACACTGTAACAACACTAGTTCACCGTTCACTGCAATGGCATAACACTAGTCCACACATGTTCTAGTCCTCATCCTCATGGGTATCCGACTGGGCCTGTTCTCCACTGTCTCCAATTAATTTAAATATTAACAGTAATAGACATGAAAAAAAGATATATTAGAACATTGAAGAATATTCATTGTAAAGGTTTACATACCAGTCTCTGAAAGGTCTGCTACTGCTGCTGCTGCTGGGAGGGAGGGGGGCGTTGAGGTAGACCACAGGCTGCTGCAGAGGCAGCTGTGGGACCAGAAAGCTGTATTGCTGCTGCTGCAGATGCTGTTGCTGTAGAGGCTGCTGCTGTTGGTTGGCCTGGTGCTGCCGGGCAAAGCGCATGGCCACGAGTAATGTCTCCTGCTGGTAGGCCCTCCACAGTTCTGGGGGGATGTCCTGGTGGACGCTGGACATCCACTGTGCCCATGCCTGGCGCCCCGACATGCCACTGGTGCTGGGGCCAGCACTGGTAGAAGCCTGCAACATTAAAACATAGAAGACTCAGTGAACATTATGCAACAAGACATATTTTCAAATGGAAAACTTCTTTCAATAAAATAGCAGCACAATGAAAACATAATTATAATACCTCCGCCACAGCAGCTTGCGACTGCTTCAGCTCCTTCCTGGATTCACTCAGCAACCCCCCCAGCATCTCTGTCAGGTCCCGCTTGGGCTCCTTCTTGTTGCTCTTCTTGGGGTCGGGAAGGGACGACTCGCTGTCCTGCCACTTGGCCCCCGTACTAGACTGCAAGTCCTCCCCAACCCCGATCGAGGATGCCACTTCTTCATCTGACTCGTCGGAGTTGGACTCTGGCTGCGCGACCTGAAGCATAAGCAAGGACAAGTGTTACAAAATGGAAAGGACACAAAGTAAAAAAGTGAATATTTAGGAACAAAAATGGGAAAAAGAGACACCAACCTTGTAGATGCTCACCGAACCGAGCACTGAGGACTTTGTCCTGCCCCTGTAGTGTGGCGCCAAGAACTCGTACCGCTTGAGCTTGAATTCCTGGAGTGGGGTCAGCCTGGTCTGTCCCTTGCCAGACTTCCCTTTCTGCTGCTTACCCCTCAACTTGAAGTAATCTGTGCGCATTGACCGAAACCGAGTCATGATATTGGAGGCTATAAGCAGATGTAAAGGAAACAATGTAAAATAGTGTAAATTTCAAAACACACCAAAATAATGACTGGCAGGAAAAATATTGGTAAGCTTGAAATAAAATTTAAAAACTCTAAAGCATACTCACGCGCCAATCCCATCTCGTCTGCAAATTCCTTCAGCAGGGCGTTCTTCTTTACCTGTTCTTGTATTCAGGGCTTGTCAGGTCATAAAAGGCCAAATGGTCCTCGAAGAAGGAGGCAATGAGCTCATCCTGGGCCTCTGTGAACTTTGAGGTCTGGTGGCTGGAGGGGAAAACAACGTCCTCTTCTTCGGAAATGGGACTCCCCAGGTTACTCTCACTTACTTCACTGCCACTCTCATTCTCTTTCTCCTCTTCTTGGGGTGTCTTCTTCTTTGTGGGTGCCCTCTCCTTCCCCTTCTTTCCTCCTCTCTTTCCCTTGGGCATCTTGTAAGACTTGCACTATGAAACTTATGTGATAAACTGTGTGTAGTTGTAGATGCAGATGAGCCGCTTTTTTAGCCTAGGAGCCCCGGACGATGCATGACCGATTTCAGGCCAGACACCGCCAAGACGACCGGACGCCTGGCGGGACCCGGCCGGTGTGTGGGCGGCGCCTGGCCGATATATTGATTGTCTGGGTTGTCCAAAATTTGGCTCGGCGCCCACCCGACGTGTGCGTTGCCCTGCCGGACATCGGCTAGGCATCGACCGATTTATTGGCGATCAGTTTGCGATCCGAAACGCCGCACCAGGTTTTAAGTCCGAGTTAAAAGTAACTCAATGCCCGCCCGATGCCAAAAAATGACCCGGCAGCCGCAAGGAGTCCCAAGGGGCCCCGACCGAAAATGCCTAAAAATCCGCCGCAAACTAATCGCAAACCCATCGCAAGCCAAATGTGACTGGGGTATTAGCAAGAGAGAAACTGTATGCCACTATCCCATATTTCGAAAAAGCAATCACAATGGCAGGGTGATGTCGAGAAAATCAAACTCGATGAATGATCTCAATAATTATCTCATGTTCTAGATAAAGTCTAAATATACCTAAATTCCAAGATTTGTTTTTGGTACGAATATACTTTTTGAAAGAAATTAAAGACTATTTGTCGGTATATAAACCACCGCCCTATCAGTGGAATATGCTTGATCCATGCATTAATCTTTGAAAGTGGGTTCGAAAGATCCATACTTGCCCCGGGACAGACAGTTCAATACAAGGAACGTTATGGGACTGAGTCTGTCCCGTTTTGCATGTACTTGCCTTTCCGCTATCCCCCACACATCTCCCCTGTGCCGTGGCTTACTTTAAATCTGTCACCTTTGGGTTACGTTGTAACTAAATAGCATATGGTATATATTTACATCTTTGTGCATTGCAGTATTCCCAGTCCAAGCATACATCGAGACTTAACAACTTCCCTCGTGCAATAGTATCTCCTAAGAAGGTAAAGATGTTTCGATAACATTTATCATTGGGCGCATGGCCGATATATTCAATATTCTAAGCTTAATAAATCAATAAGAGAAAGTAAATAAATATACAAAATTTTAATAGTCTTTTTAATTTTTTTGCAAAAACTTCTAACATTTGCATTTTTATTTAGTTTTTCGTTAAAAGTTTTTACACCAATTTTAGTCTTTGTTTACACATGCAGTCTTAATCAATCAATGGAGGACGATTGAAAAACAGACAGGATGTTACCCTAAGGAAAGCTTTCCTTGTCATCTTTCTGATAATGCCAGTATTAGGGAAACTAGCTTGACTTACTCCACTTGGTTTCTTCTGTTTGCAGACACAGTAAGGACACACTTCCACAAAACCATAATCTTCACCAACAATCGCAACGACATCTTAAAACCAAAACAGGAGTTTATGTAACCTATGGTTATCTAGTTTGCATTGTTTTTCTAAATTATCATAGTATATTTGATATAATCTATAATTATCTATAGCTTACATTGTTTTTCTCAGTTGTGACATTATATACCGACATCTGACAGTTACCTAAACCCACTTAGAGTATACGGACATGCGTCCAACCAGTCACATAAGAAGCACGCTGTTTTTCTTGTGGTTTCTGGGTTTGCATTGGTCCAAAATTGCTTCAGAGCCATGTCTTAACTACTTTCACGGAGAGTTTTAATCCGTTAACACACAAAATATATACAATTCTTCGGAATTGGTAAGAATATTTCAGAAATTGTCAAAATTAAAGATATGAAAATAGAGAGACATTTACCAATTTTTGAAAAATCATCTACACCTTAATTAATTCTGAATGAAACAGAGGGAAAGACACACGTGGGTGCCTCGCCACAGTGGCTACAAGTTATATTTAACACTGCAAAAGAATGCAGAAGTGAAGAAAACATACAGGAAAACACACAAAACCACCCAACAAAAACAACAACCAACACACGACACAAGCACATAAATTCTTACGTCAACGTCAGATACTCTTCCGAGACCTTCGAAGCCAGGTGACTTAAAAAGAAATCGCAAATGTCCGTGATGAAAAGCTGTATAAATTCTCTTTCAACAATCTCCTAACTTCAAGTTCTCGCCAACGTGTTTAATTTGTAAAAACTACTCCATGGGACAATAAGTTAGCAGTAGCGAAAGAAGATAGTGTTACACTTGTAAGAAGACATATAAACCTATTTCACTTTGAGCCAGACTAAGCTACGTTGGTCAAATGAAATATTAAAACAACTGACTTCTAAGTATGTGCCAGAGCTTTTGTTGTTTCATAAAAAATGGTCTTGAACAAAAGAAAGTTTGGATGTTATGGCCTATTTTGACTGGATTTGCTTGGTTCCAATGACGCTTTAAGCCCTACCTCAAATTCCTTCACTTTCACAGCGAAGTGAATACAAATAATGGTACAGAACGGGACCAAGGACAACCGACCCAGGCTGCCTACATTTTTCCACTAATCGTATCCTCGCGAGAGTTTCTATAGTGAACGAGACTAAGACAACCCTCGTATACAATGCCAGGCCATCGCGCATTTATTTCTGCCAATATTTGGGGCGACGTCTGCCACAGACCAGCAAACAAAAGAAGTGCAAAAACAAGATGACCAGTCAGTGTCTCGACGTATGAAGTAGAATTGTTTAAATCATAGAATGTTTTTAGCCATTTTTTTTTTTACTTTTACTTATAAGTGGTTATTAATACAAATCCCTTTTGTTATTATCCACAGACTTAATTCCCTGGCTTTCTCGAGGATTGACAAAACAGGCTTGCTATGAACAGGCTCCTTTCAAACAGCAGTTGTTGGTATCGTATTTAAAGCCGCGGCCGTTTAATTGGCTGTCAGAAAAACAACCTTTTCGGTAACCAATCAAAGGCTGTATGAAGATTTAAACTAGAACCAGCTAATAGAAGATTGTAAGTTAACCATTTCTGTTAATTCTCGAGAAGCGGGCGTGTTCGAAATTTTTTTTTCTCTAATTGAAGGCTCAATCCATCATTATGACCTAAAGCGAACTCCTTTTAGTGGTTTTGTTTAGCTATATTTCTGTTGTTGTCGTCGAGCTGTTTTGTATGGCAAGCCGTTTTATCATTTCTACCTTTATTCTACATATGTCAAAGTTGTTTTGTTTTTATTTTACTTTTGTGTAATTCTTTTTTTCATATATGTGAAATTCTTGTTTACTTATGTTGAAAAGATTTTTTACTTTTGTGAAAAACCAATTTCACATATTTATAATACAAATTTATTTCACATATGTAGAATTCGTTTCGACATATGTAAAATACTTTTCAACATATGTGAAATTGTTTTTCACATATGTGAAAAAGAATTTCACTTATGTAAAATAAACCTTTAATTTACATATGTACAAAAGAGTTCCACTTATCAAAAAACTGTCAATTGATTTCTCCCCAAATCAAGGGACCGTATCCAACCTTCTTTTGTGCTCCTATCGTCTTGTTTAGACTTTCAAGACGAGTACAAAGACTATAGGAATATATTCCACATGTTGTACAAGTTAAGCCTCAGCAGGACACACTCCCAAATCGACAGAGTTGATCAGGGAATGGTTACCCTATACAGCTAGATCACTACAATAATAAAGCAAAGCGCAGACAATCATCAATGTTATATATAGGTAATTGGGCGCAGACTGCCGAAAATCGAACAATCGCATATATTTATACAGCCGACAACGGCTGAAACACAAAACCATTGGATGCGTTTATTTCAGGCAGAAAATCTAGAAAAGAGTACTACTCACCTTTTTATTTTACATAAGCGAAAAAGATTTCCACATAAGTTGAATTATGGTTTATTTTACATATTGTAAACCGTGACTGGCTTAAGGTCACAGTGGTCTGGCTCGTTCTACACAACCAAAATATGTGCGAGTCCGAACCGGGAGGAGATCGGGAAGAAACTTTGATCTGTTTCATAGCCACGTAGTCACCAGTGGTAAAGAGGTCGACAGCAAGAAGATGGTTAAAGATGACTACCCTTTATTAAGGAGGCAGGGGATGGCCAACATCCTCGGAGAGAGATTCCATGTAGTTACATGATAGGACAAAACTATTCTGACTCTAATCAGAGCTTGCTTAAATACGAATCAATCCTATTCGTATCATGACAACAGGTATGTGCCACTGACAGCAAGTCTGGAAATACACTCCAATATGTCATAAGAGCATCTCAACTTCTATAAATGTACATGCTAAAAACATTTAAGGCAAATGCATATACTATCAAATACAGTCAAGTTACATATATAAAGAAAACACACAAAACAGACACTATGTAAGATATGAAATGCATATATCTTACAATATGTCATCATAAGTTGAATGCTGAGTGAATCGTCACAATTACAGTCCTCACTGATTTCATATAAAACATGGAAATAAAGTTTTTCCAGAACGGCTACAAGCACGTACATTCGTCAGTAAACTGCGTGACCCGCAAGCCTACTTACACACCATACATCCATAAGAAGGAAGGGAATACAAATCTGTATTGCTAACACTCTTAGAAAACAAATTTGACTCTTACGAAACCTTTTCAGGTTCTTCAGTCATGTCTCTGGTAGAGCCTGTTATAGCTCTGTATGGAACCATCGCAATAACTGTTCCAATTATCCCCCATTTCTTATTATATCAAAGAACCGTTTTTGTAGCAATGGTTCCATATATGTTCCATATAGATGGTTCCATTTATCATAAAGAGCCCCCAATAACCCATTATTTCAAAGGGCTTATGATACACCTTGTTTGGCGCAAATGTGGATACCGGTTACTTATTCTGCTGATATGTGGACATCTAGGAGTGAACTGGGTGTGGACACATGTTTCGTCAGATTCCTGGGTGCTGCCAGGTTTGACCAAAACTATTCATCTCTACCGTGACTACTTTGTTCTATATTAGGTAACACTGTAAAGGTAAAGATATAAATAGAAAGTCTTTCTTTCAAATAAATGATTATTCTTCTTTCGTTGAGGACTATTTCGTTAAAGTAATTCAATCTCTTTAGTGTCGCACACATTCAAAACATGGATATCATCAGTTGCAGATGTATTTAATCATACTGTATGGCGTTTTGGGGAAGACTTGTAAAATGTCTTGGCGCTTTGAAACTATTCTCAGTGGAATACTTATTGCATCAGGGTGTGTTCTGTCTATTTTTGTTCCCCATAGAGTTTCATTCCCCCCTTTAATGTCCATCAATACCATCGAATGTTAATGGACCAAAGCCTTGAAGAACAGAAGAACTATTTGATTACAAAAGGACTAGCAGAATGAAAAAAAAAAACATTAAACACCCCACTTCTCCTGTAGGGACTGGTGGGAACCCATCATAGTTTTTGTTTAAAGGTGTCTTTAAATGATTCTCAAGCGTTGTCTAATTTACAGATACAAAAAACATCGCCTTTCGTCCTTCTAACACAACGAAACTCCTTTAAGACCTTTTTTCATTGCATCGCGTGTTCGGACAGACCTTTATCATTAACTTATAACACAATTAAACAATTCAATCTTCAGCTACAGGGGCATTTAAAAACATCTTGAAAACAAAACTTTTCCCGAAGGGATCCTCTTATCTTACCTGTTCATGCACACGTCCCAACCATTTTAGTGAACAATTGCTCGACCTTAGACACCAATCAATCAATCAATCAATTAAAACAATAAATCATACAGACTTCCAGTCGTGAGAAAATTTAAGAGACGTCTGATCAGTTTCATGCTGGCTTTATATCCATCTTTTTGTGACAATCACTCGGGTTTGTTTCATAATTTTTATTGGATGTTTCATGTGTACAATAATTATCCGCATATAATCTCCCTCTTTTCTCGTATTTGTTTAATATTTTATTGTAAAACTTGTAGGCCACCATTTTGGCTATATTGTGTTGTTGTTGTTTTGGTGAAATTGCATTGCTGTGTCGACTGGGTGGCGTCCTATTATAGCCGGTATATCAGCATGCGTCCACCAAGCATATTGAACATTGTTTTGTAGGTATAACTTGTACATCGTATTTTCAGTTAGTGATAAGAAATGTTGTAACTGCATGGTGACACTACATTCTAAAATATAACCAATTCTACTTCCTAAGTCGAGACATTGACTCAAAGATACACCCGGGGCATCTTGTTTTGCCCTTCTTTTATTTTCTATTCTGTGGCTGATAGGTCGCCCCAAATATTGGGGGAAATTAATGCGCGATGGTCTGGCACAGCGTACGAGAGTTGTCTAAGTCCCGTCCACTATAGAAACTCTCGCGAGAATACGATTGGTGACACTACACACTCTACAACCACGAATTCCTTGAGAGTTGAGACAAGGGAGTAAACATGCTAGTCTAGTCTTACGCATTTTGAAGCTTACCTTGAGACGATTGGATTGCAACGAAGACAATGGAAATATGGATATTGAGATCCCTCTCCCGTCAGTGGGAAACGAACCCGGGATATTTTTTAATACAGCGACAGGAAGAAAACAAGAGATTCGGAAACCCAGGAATCCAAGGTAAAGTGTTTTGAAGTGGTCATGTTCGCAGTATGTTTTTTTCAGATCAGCCACTCAAACCCTATAAATTTAGGAGCTATAATGTTATATGGATATTTCCCAACAGTTAGATCAATCCTTTATCTTCTTTATCATCGACGTGCTTCTTGACTTATGTTTGATTGTTACATGTTATAATCGAATCTTTAGAAGGCAGATTGTCTACCACTTTATCAATACGAATATCTCTTTAAAGGGTCTCGCCAAAATTTATAGGGTTTGAGTGGCTGATCTGAAAAATAATATAATAATTTATCCATTATCTAATATTCACTTGTTTCTTGATTATTACACGTTATAACCAACTCTTTAGAAGGCAGATTTTTACCACTTTACCAATAGCTTTTTAAAGGGCCTCGCCAAAATCTATAGGGTTTAATTGATTTACCTGAAAAACCTACTGCGTACACCAATCAATCAATTAATCAATCAATCAATCAACCGACAAGTGATCAAGAAAGAAAGTCAGATGGTGTTAACCACGGTTGATAAATCCGGCCATATAATTTTTACACGCAGAAATATGGCAGCGTTCGCTTAAATTAACAGGTTAGGAAAAAAGCTGGAGCTTAGATGACAAGCACATAGACATTTCTTATCCTTTAAATTAACAGGAAACTCACCATAAAGACATTAAGTATTGTCACTTTATAAACGGACGATATATTACAGAATAGTCAATGTTTTGGAAATATGCTGACTGTGATATTTTTAATATCTTAATATTTTTACCAAATAAACATAATGCGGCAGATGTATAATAACAATTGTTTTTAAAACCGTTAACTATAGAGTAAACCTAAATGTGTCAATTAAATACTACCTTCCGAACCGACATGGACCTACAGCATGGCAACAAATGCGCAAATAGATAAAGTTAATAATTTATTCGAAGAAAAAGAATAACGCTCACCTTGGCAAGCTTTTAACATATCCAATTACGAATATGTTGGTTGCCAATTATTTAAAACTACGATGCAAGTGAAATGAGACAGAAAAGTAGACGGGACTATTGGGGATTCATTGTTGTAACTGTTCATCCTCAACCCCTCATTTATCTCCAAAAATAGTATATATATGTATAGGACGCTGGGTGTATGCCAACTTATATCGCGAAACATAATACATTCGTGGTAAAATAGCTGTAACATATATATTGCACAACCGTTTTTTTGTCAACAGAGTTGGGTGACATTCAAAACAATTAATACATTTTTGAGAGAGCAAATATATTTAAGAAGTAAGAGAATATACAATAAAAATAACGATCGACGTACACACAATTGGGCACGTACATTACAGGTTGGTCTTGGAAAAAGACAAAGATCCCCTTTGTAATTATGGACAATTAAATACATACATTTCAAAGGTTTCTGGGCATGATTTAAGGAAGTGAGTAGTGCTTCTGTTGTGAATAACTCAATATTGAGATGACTTAATCGATATTGCCTTTATTGGTTTGGAGACAAGTTTTTTTCAAGGTCAAGATAAAATAATGTACAGCTGTCGTGAAGTTCAAGACAGATAATGTATAGTTTTCATCAAGGTAACGACAAAAAATGTATAGCTTTTATCAAGGTCAAAACATAATAATGTACAGCTGAAATCACAGTCAAGACAAAGTAATTCACAGCTGTCATCAAGGTCAAGAAGAAAAAATATATAGCTTTTTTCAAGGTAACGACGAAAAAATGTATAGCTTTTATCAAGGTCAAAACAAAATAATATACAGCTGAACTCAAGGGCAAGACAGAGTTATTTATATCTGTCGTCTAGGTCAAGATGGAAAAATATATAGCTAGCTTCAAGGTAACAACAAAAAAGTGTATAGCTTTCATCAAGGTCAAAACAAAATAATGTACAGCTGAAATCAAGGTCAAGACAAAATAAGTTACACCTGTCATCAACGTCACGACAAAATCAATGTATAGCTTTCATCATGGTCAAGACAAAATAATGTACAGCTGAAATCACGGTCAAGACAGAGTAATTTACAGCTGTCGTGAAGGTCAGGACGAAAAAATATATAGCTTTTTTCAAGGTAACGACGAAAAAATGTATAGCTTTTATCAAGGTCAAAACAAAATAATGTACAGCTGAACTCAATGGCAAGACAGAGTTATTTATAACTGTCGTCCCGGTCAAGATGGAAAAATATGAAGCTTTCTTCAAGGTAACATCAAAAAAGTGTATAGCTTTCATCAAGGTCAAAACAAAATAATGTACAGCTGAAATCAAGGTCAAGACAAAATAAGTT
>JARFOD010110192.1:0-29880 GCA_031763545.1 Mopalia muscosa
CGTAATAAGGCTGTGTACAGTGTGAAGTGGACAACCCGTCGTCATATAAGTGAAATACCCTTGAGTACGACGTTAAAAACCAATCAAACAAACAAACAAACAAATCTTTGTCACCAGAGTGGTTTCTTTAACCTATAGGGCTGCCACCAGTGGTTGGAGGGAACTTTATGATGACCTGGTGATCTTAAGGCTAAAGGGGAGCAGGAAGCTGATCTGTTTGTGGTGTCTGTATTGCGTCCTGCTGTTGTCCTTAATTTGTCCCATCTTGTCTTTGTTTGTTGCCAGTGACGTTTAGGGTGGTGTCCTTCCCCATTGGAGCTAGCACGTCATCAGATAAGTGAAATACCCTTGAGTATGACATTAAACCCCAATCAATCAAACAAACAAACCAATCAAGTAAACATAGTCTGTTGATAAGTAATATGCCAATAAAAAGACATACAAATATGAGCAAGGCTTTTGGCATGGATTTTTCGTATTGAAAAATGGATTAATATGTAAGAATCATGACTTTAAGACTTAAGTATTGTTATTGTCTTTCATTAAAATTTCACATCTTATATTTTGTAAATAAACAATAGAGCAAATGCCAAAATAAGTTCTGTATTTATTCTTTATCTTTAAGTCATGGCCATTCTGTCTCATGGTCTTGAATGATTGTTTTTAGTGGTGGTTGGACAGGGTTGTTTACATGGGAGCGGCTGTTATCTGAATGTAATGGGTGGAAGGTGTCTGTACCCTTGGGGAGTAGGACAATTCTATACCCTGAATCTGGTATATCAGTGAGTCACAGGCTCTATTAATTGTGGCAGTGGATTTTATGAGGTTTCCTCTCCAATTTTCTCGATATTGAAGCAAGGAACAGCATAACTTTGACAATCCGGCACCAATTAAGTGAGTTGGTATTTGGACCCTGAAAAGAAGATGGCTGAAAAGAGCTTTCTGTTTCTTGAAAAATAGTTGGGATGTTAGGAAATTTCTGTTGTCTAAAAAGTAATGGATGGGTGGAAGCCTGGTAGGAGATTTCTGTTCAATGAAAACTAGTATGTGTGTGGTAGAAAAAATTCTGTTCCGTAGGAGTTTTCTGTAATCAGCTGGTGGTAGGAGATTTCTGTTCCATGAAAATTAGTTTAGAGTATTATAAGATTTCTATTCCCTGAAAAGAAGATGGATGGTAGGAGATTTCTGCTTCTTGGAAAAAATAGTGTGGGTGGTAGGGAATGTCTGTTCCTGGTGGATGGTAGGAGATTTCTGCTTCTTGGAAAAAATAGTGTGGGTGGTAGGGAATGTCTGTTCCCTGATGGATGGTAGGAGATTTCTGCTTCTTGAAAAAATAGTGTGGGTGGTAGGGAATGTATGTTCCCTGAAAAGATGGGTGGTAGGAGATTTCTGCTTCTTGAAAAATAGTGTGGATAGTAGATTTTCCCTGGAAAATAGTATTGATGGTAGGAAATTTCTGTTCCCTGGAAAAATAGTGTGTGTGGTGGATTTCTGTTCTCTGAAAAGTAGTTAATGGTTGGTAGGAGATTTCTGTTAACTGAAAACTATGTGGCGGGTAGGAAATTTCTAATCCCTGAAAAATTGTGTGTGAGTGGAAGAGATTTCTGTTCCATGAAAAATAGTAGGTGGGTGGTGGAACACTTATTTCCTGACAAATAGTGTGGATGGTAGGGAATTTCTGTTCCCTGAAAAGTAGTGTGTTTTTGGTGGGGATTTCTGTTCACTGACAAGTTGTGGCTAGGAAGTCAATTTGTGTACCCTAAAAAATAATGTGCCCTGAAAAAGGGTGGATGGTAAATTTCTGTGCCCTGAAAAGTTGTGGGCGGGTTGCAGACTTGTGTTTCATGAAAAATATGTGGGTGGTTGGAGATTTCTGTTCCTTGAAAAACCAGTGTTTGGGTAGTAGACTATTTCTGTTCCCTGAAAAATAATGGGTGAGCCGTAAGAAATTTCTGTTTCTGAAAGGTATTGGGTTGTGGGAGATTACTGTTCCCTGAATATAGTGTGGTAGAATATTTCTAGGCTTGGAAATGTGAATAGAAGGAAGTTTCTGCAATGTGAAAAGTAGTGGATGGGTGGTGACAAATTGCTATGCTCAGAAATCCTGTGGTCTGGTGTGTTACTATAAATGTTCCCTGAAAATGGGTGGGTGGTAAATTTCTGTGCCCTGACAAGTATTGGGTGGGTGGCAGATTTGTGTGTCCTGAAAAAGAGAAGTTGGGTGGTAGTAGATAGCTGTGCGCTGAAAAGTTGTGGCTACACGGTCGATTTGTGTACCCTGAAAATAAATCTGACCTAATAAAGGGTGTGTGGTAAATTTCAGTGCCCTGAAAAGTAGTAGGCGGAGGGCAGATTTGTGTCCTGAAAAATATGTGGGTGGTAGGAGATTGCCGTGCCCTGACAAGTAGTTGTCTGGTGTTTAAAGAAATGTTTGCAATGAAAATGAGCAGCTATAACACCCTACATCATTGCCCTTATGGTGTTGGATTGCTTCCAGTGTGGCCAGTTATTCTCCTATCTTATCTTTCTAGTGTTTGTTGAATACTGTCATGTGAGTGAAATAACCTTAAGTATGACGTTAAACCTCGACCAAACAAACAAAATACCCTATTAGACTGAAAAGTAACAGTGTGCTGTTAAACTCCCGGTTCCCAACAAATCGTTAAAAGTGTTTAATATTAGTGTTAAAGCTGATTGAATAGCCATAGAATGGTTAAATGACGTTAATAGTTTGCTTTTTGTTGGGAATGATATTCTGTGAAATATCTGTTGGCCTACCAAATAAATTCCTTAATTAGATGTTTGATTGGGGTTTAACGCCAAACTTACGGTTATATCGCCCACCCGACGACATGCCAGCCAAATCGGGTGAAGTAAACCACCCTCGACGCCACTGGCAACACTCAAAGACAAGACGGGACTATTGCAGGGACTATTGCACCTGCCAATTTGTTTCACCTGTCAAAAACCTGCAGGCTTGTAGTAAAATATTCTTTCTAGTAAAATATTCTTACTAGTGTTTTCCCTTGAACGTTGGTGTTGAACCTAGCACAATGAATAGGGCTAATTCCTGGGCCTTAGCCCTATGTCCGGCCTATCTAAACCCATGGTGAAAGTTGGAAATCAATAGGCCACTATGGCCGGCCTCGAAAATACTATTTCTGATTTTTCTCTGATTTTTTCTAGGTACACTGAAACTATTGAATAGTATTTTACCTACTTGCAATATTTTTTTTTATTTTTTTTTACGTTTTTCAATCTTATTATTGCAAAGGGAGGTGACTTATACGTGTCAACACAGGCGAGAAGTTCAATTAAAACTTTATTTTAAACCTCAGAAAAGAAAGTTGGAGTTTGATTATTGTGATTTTTCTATCCAAAAAAAGTCTGAGAAAAATCGGATATATTTTTTGAGAAGCCGGTTATAGCGGCGAATCGATTTCCAACCTTAATCATGGGTTGAGATAGGAGGGATGCAGGGCTAAGACGGAGGAATTAGCCCTATACATTGTGCTATGTTCAACCGTGTCCATACCAATCTACATTAATGCCATGGGAAATTTTAATTCAATTATTGTTTCCTAGTAATCTTTATATAGGAAGGGGGGGGGGGGGGGGGGTAAAATAGTTTTAAATTAAAATTCGGGTACAATTACAGTCACAGATGTGGAATCTGTGGCACGTGGGGTCAATTTAAATAATGTCATTAGACTTAAGGAGGACCCAGTCGTTTACGGTGAACGGGTTGGAAACGTATATGTTTCTTGAATTTTTGTCAACTAGTATCAAAAACGGTTGCAATGGGTGTATCACACGTGTGTCAATGTTATACTCGTGTCGATTTAGATGTGATATGTGTAGAATGTCGTTAGTACAGCTGATAGCTTCGTGAAGTAAACATTGCCACGTGTTCTCCATTATACTCGACCTAAAAGATTCGTTTCATTCGTCGTGGAATTCGGTTAGAGTTAAGTAGCAATTCTACCTGAGGGTTGATTATAAAGATATGTTTCTCCCTTACAGAACGTAAACACCACTCGGAAATTTATACGCACTGGGAATTGATTCCTTCGAGTTACTATTGTACAAGACGTAGGTTTATTCATACGATGACATTTCATTGAAGGAAGCCAGTACATATGTACTTATGTTTGATTTAACCGAATCGGGAAACCTAATTCAAACAAGAATGCAACCAACAGTGGAATGACTTCCTATAACTGGGATCCTCCCAGCCTATACTTACAAGAATTGGGAAGTTTATCTTTAAGTGATTTGGAGTACGGTACCGTGACAGTAAAAAATCCAGTAGACTTACAAAGTAAACTTCGCGAAAACCACAATAATGTTCATTGTAAACAATATCGAAACGTGTTAGACGGAAATAACACTACACAACGAGAGGCCCAATAATTCCGACTGATAAGTTTCACAAATAAGAGTTAATTTAAATTTTTATAAAATATATACATATTTTAGAACGAATGCCAAGAATGTCTTCGTCACTACCATAGTCGTGACATTGGTTCAAAATTCACCGAAGTATGGATTAACCACGTATCATCCATTTCATTGGAGTCCTAAGTTTATACTGTATACTTGGGAATAGCAAGAATGTTTCATTGTGTTTGTAAAGATACCGCAGAAGCAATAATCTCGCGAGGTTTTGCCATGTGTTGTTTGGGCTAATCCGAAGTTGTCTCCCTTGTAGTGTTATGGTGTATGTCATTTATAGTGGCTATCTAGTGCGCTATAGCTAGTTTCGGGGCGGCATCTCTGTTCAAAATACATGTAGATCTAACCCTACAGCTGAATATATCGGGAAATAACAATAGATACGGCGTTTATCCGAATAAATTAAAACAAACAAACCATGATTTTAACAAATGAGCGAAGCACATAATTGCTCAAAAGAATTTTAATCTTGTAATCTATTTTCAAAACGCCTTGCATATGATCTTTCTGTTAGTTTCAAATGTTGTGAGAATACACTGCCGTCATATACCCTTAAGCAAAGCGTAAAACATCAATCAATCAATCAAATTGAAATGACTTTTATACTTTATCATACATCGCATAATGATCCGCGTCTGTATTCTGATAGCCAATTGTCTGCCCATTGGCATACACTTGTATATTACCCTAACCTTAATTGTGGAATCTATTAGGGTCTCCGTCGGTTCTTGGCCAAGCGGTGATTACAATCTAAGATAAGATTGACAAGGCATATTTCGTCTCTTAATCACCTTAATGTCGGGGAGTCTTTTCTCAACCTATGTAATGACTGGTTTTAGGTGGCATCCAAGCGGATAGAAATGTTCAGTGGGGTGAATTATGAGAATGGGTAGTTATTCTCGACATACAAAAGATGGCTAATCAAAGTTGTTGACATAAATTGCATGTCTTGTGACAGCTCGCTATAGGTATTTGACAAATAGACATACACCCTGATCTATTTATTGCGTTACAGACACTTAAATTATTCAGGTCGTTAAACTGTACGTAATCCTATTTACAACTATGGCTCACGGAATATACAGAACTAGTTCGGCTACTACGCACATACATGTCCTTGTATCTATCTAGCTGACTTGTTATTGTCCATAAGTCCTTCCGTCACAACTGTTTGTCAACACGCTACCTTGAAAACAGATTGGGATTTCACCGAATTCCGGAAAACAATATAACCGTGTTTGCGTAATTTTACAATATTTACCCTCGTTCGTGTTGTGGATTTTCTCCTATTAAGACAACGAATGGGCTTTTATTTCACCTAATTCCGCAAAACAATCAGGCCTTCATTTCGTTATTTTGCAATATTCATGGCGTGAACACGAAAACTCTAATAAATTAAAGGATTAGTATTTAACTTGAAATATAACTTTCTACTATATAAACAACGAATGAAACTTCTTATATGCGATTATTCTGCCAAGGTTTGTAACGCAAAGTAGCTAAGAATATAACTTTTGGCTGGAGAAGATAAAACACATCTTAAAAATGAATTAACCAATTGTCTTCAAGGTAAACGTTTAGTTCCATTTAACTCGCACCACAGTCATGACTACATGCCTAAACCAATCCTGTGATAAGCACTATGCCCTTTAATCTTTGAAAGAATAAACTGGATCTAATGGAACCCTTTATGGTTCTTCGGTCATAGATCTGGTGGAACCGCCCAGCAACCGACGCAAGTTTTTTTTCTCTTTTTTCTTATATCAAAGAATCGGGTTTTTTTTCGTAGTGGTTCCATATAGAAACACCCTTCAACCTTCAAAAATCCATTATTTCTTAGAATGTAAGAAAGGGGGTTTGAACGGGATTGTGACTTTTTGGGATAATTTGTTTTCAAAATGAACCTGCATGCGCGGAGCTAGTCCGCTTGTGTACGTCTAAAATGCTTTAAAAGAAACTTTAAATACACGTAAAGTTGTGATAAATTTACAGTTTGCTGGGGCGCTATATACTGCAGATGTGTGATTTGGTTGCTTCGACAGTATAGCAGAGTATACAGCAGAATACATTCAACAGTACAGTAAACAATATTGAATGTATACAGCTATTTTAACATAGGGACGCCATGCAGATGACGATCCGACACAACGCCATTGATCGAAACTGTGTCTCATATATGTCACGTGATGATGTTGCAGGACTCAATTTCAAACTTTGACAGAGTACCTATATAGTGCAGGGAACAACCAGAAACTTCGACAGAAATTGAGCCAAGTCAGACTTAAACCAAAATGATACTGTATAGATTTTTGTCTTTGCCAAGATCCACTTATTAAGGTCTGACAAGTGTCTTTTTTTCCAATGAGACGTTATTTAGACGATAAAGCCCTGTCCTTATGCTAATGAAATGATGTTAAGTCACTCGTAAGTCCTAGATCGTTCTTCGCAAATCGATTAACGAAGGTTGCATTTTGTTTTTTTCAATTTAACTGATAAACAGAGTTCGCATTGTGTAGAAAATTCAGCTTCCAACTGGTTTTAGTTTAGGTCAGCCTGCGACCGTGGTTCAGTGGTTGACGTGTCCGACTCCTCATACGATGTATAGGCCCAGGCCTCTTACAGGTTCGCGACCATATGTTGACCAGAATGAGCACTGCGTTGTGGTTCCAGGGATCGTTGGGTTTGTTTTAACCTTGAATGCTTTCTCCACGTTTATCAACATATCTAAGTAATTGACAATGAGAAGTGAACCATTTCAGTACAACGTTAAATATCAATCAATCGATCAAACAAACAAACACAAATAAACGTGAGTGGATAGTTTGCGTACGGCGCTAAATAGGTATTCGGCGAACAAAATGCACCATTTTGGAACATATTCATATATATATCCCGGTCGAGCGTGTGATGATACCGTTAGTAGCACAGTTATTGAGCTGATTGGATGATGAGAAGGACCTGACCAGGAAGCAAACAAAGCACAGTGATATATGGGCGAATAAAATATCCTGATAGTTATAAATTGGAAGGACCGACAGAGCAATTATCCAGTTTATCTTGTTATATTTTTTAACGAATCGCTTTGGTATTTAGCAGTGAACATTGCGACTTTGAACAGAGACTGATTTCTACGCACATATATTGCATTTTGGCCCCTTTCCAAGAGTAAACGAGGAATGATTGTTTTATACAACACGCCACTAAAAAATGAACACTAATCGTAGGCCTATATAGCAGTAAACAGTGATAGTTAACTACCCACGTACTTTACTTGCATTTTTAGTTATTAAATTATTTCAGACATAATTTTATGGGTAACGTATACTGTAAAAACACTGATTACTTATTTGGACGGGCTGTTGAGGGAACTCCCTGTTGCCCTGCTGCCTTCAAAGCAAGGGGCAACACGAAGCTGATCTTCGGCCAAAGAACGGCGCCCAATCAATCTATCGACAGACCGATCACTCAATCAATCACTCACTTAATCAATCGATAGATCGCTCGCTCGATCACCCGTTCGGTCATTTTTGCTTAAAGGGACAGAACTACAAAGTTCAGTTCCAGCTCTATTTTCATGACTTGCACAAAATCACTCACGCTAATCTAGCCTACTGTGCTTTATTCTTTAGTTTGCAAATTTCCTTTTATTGTTTTTAGGAGATTTGATCTAGCATTTTACATAAAAACTGTATACCATCTTCAACTTTCTGTGCACTGATAAGCGGCCCTTGTTTCCCCCAATGTGAAGAACTGTCCTTTGTGTAACGAATGCTTCTATTGATAGCAGACTAAAGTGTCCAGAACATTACTTATATAAGACGGAACAAGTACTAGCAAACTCTCCTACGCAATATCAGTGTAAAGGAAATGTTATTTCCTGTTTTCTTTCCTAAATACAAAAATATATCACGAATTGACATTTTCCTTTGGTTCACTAAGAACTGTACGAGACGTCCAACCGTGTGTAAGACATCAATGGCTCTCTTTTCATCTGAACCCATGTTTGATATTTTTATATCAAATACATGAAACAGCCAGAAACGATATGCACTGTTCATAATAAAAACATACACGTTAAAAATACCAATCCATTTAATTCCATTGCTTCAGAGCGCCAAATAAAGTATTTTTTCATGTTATAAATATAGATTTAGCAGTGGGAGTTTGTGGTAAGTAAATCCATAATTGTCGAAAGGATCAAGAAGTTATGTCAATTGTAACCGAATAAATGCTGCATAGAAGCCTTTCACAAGCTCGGCTGGACTGACGTCATTAATTTAAGTGCTCACATCTCGTGCCAATCTCCGCGCGCTGCTGATCCGCTCGAGACGGAGATCGACACGTGGCTTGTTGTCCATTTCATGGCTGAATTTATCTTCAGCATGACTTGTTGTTTTATAATATAATGATCCAGCTTCGACTGGAGCCATGAAATTCTTCTGTAAAATGTATGGAATGCAATCCAAGCTTAGAAGGAATACTAACCCAGTAGGCTAACGCCGGTACATTTTTTAAAAACATTTTTTATTTCTTTCGAACAATCAAGAAAGGTGATTATTTGCTGTGAATGGTACTAGGAGATACGTTTATTAGATACATAGTACGTTTCACGTTTACGCGCAGGCTTATCTTGACTTTTATTTGCTAAAATTGTCACTTTGGGGCGCGCCTGCCAACGAACATAATATATCTCGTATGTAGCTCTGTTACTTAGAGACAATTTAAGGCCCTGCTGTTCATTGTCCCGCGGTACGAACACTAGAAAGAGCCAATTTAATTATTGTAGGCCTATATGTTTTGATTTTTATTCGATATTTCAAAATCTTGTCACACTATCAAGAAGTGTCCCCCAATTAGCTACAATCCAGGAGTAATCCTAACCTTTTGATTTAAACAAACGTAACCATATTTCTTCAATTAATCTTCCAACGTATATAAATGGCGTGGCCTTGATTTAAACCAAACATCTCGTTTTCTTCCTAATGGGTAAGACTGAGCTAGAAAGGTAAACTCTTTCTTGCTATTTCATTGGTATAGAAATAATTAAGAGTATAGCTGGCATTATTAGTTTTGTACTTATCGAGACGTTTCTCCTTAATAAGTTACGATCCGTGGCCCGTTTCACAAAGCGATCTTAGCTTACGCAAAACGTAATTGCCATGACGACCAGGGTTGTGGTCATAGTGTTGCCATGACAGTTACGTTCAACGCTTTGTGAAACCTAAGACCGCTTTGTGAAACTAGCCCCTGGGTCCGTTCCACAAAGCGATCTTAGGTTATGTTTATCGTAATTACCATGGCGACCAGTATTGAAGGTATTGTGTCTTCATGACACTTAACATCAACTTAGGCTAAGATCGCTAAGTGGAACATTACTCTGGATTCTTCAAAACCTTAAGCGAACGTAACCATATTTCTGCAACAAATCTTCCAACATATACAAACTCCGTGGCGTTGCTTCAAATAATCTCGTTAACCTCCCAATGGGTTAGACTGATCGAAAAAGTGGCCATTCGAAACTTCCTTATTCACGTAAAATCAATCGTTTTTCAGCAATACTCCCTCGCATTTGATCGATTATAATGTCTTTCCGCAGTTAGCTCGAGATTGGGCGCGACATGTTTGCTTTAGTCTTCTATACTGGTACCATGCCCAAAGAACTCCATTAGTTACTAGTAATAATGCGTGCACCAAGTTACGACTTTACGGGCAAGGTACTAGACTACGTCTTCTTGTCACTTACTCCCACTCTCGGAGGATAGTGGCCATTTGTCTCAAAATCCACATAGCCTCGCATTAGTGGTTGCCATATAACTTAATTTGCGCGGAAGTTATTGTTTTATTCATTGAACACGTCGTTGAATCGATAGGTTTCCAACAACAAATGGAAAATGTAGAGTGTTTTAAGGCGAGGTAAGAAACCATACGGATTCCATATTATTTGTGATTCTGAGACAGGCCGTAATATTTCAAAAGGTTTCGAACACCCCAACGTCATATCTCTGTAGACTATCTAGCTGAAGCTGGACAATTCGACTCCGAGATAACATGGAGAGGATTAGGGCCTACATGTCCTGCATGGTAAAAAGTCCACTTTATGCAGTCCTTCAAACCATACAGGTCATCAGTTGCCGATGTGTTTAACCATACAGCATAAAGTTTTGTAAATTGTCGTGACGCTTTGAAACTATTTTCAAGTGTGATATTAATTATACCAGGGTGTGTTCTTTCCATTTCTGACCCTTTCATTTCCCCCTCTTTTAAGTCTTTTTACCGGCTTAATACAGGTTAAATATTCCCATCGTATAAAATCATGTAACCTTTTATTAGGTAAACATCACATGCCTAACAAATGGCAGTTACTGGCATTTCTGCTTAAATTTCAAGTCTATAGTCAAGACGGAGGAGACAAAATGTCGGGTTTGCAGCAATTATTTTAACCATAATTTCGTTTTTTTTTTCAAGGATGTAACTGAGGGTTTAAGTAACAAATTGATACTTTTCATTTCAACGATATTGTTTTGATTTATGAACAAACTTAACTGCTGTGGGCCCATATATAAAATTGTAGCTATCGAAGTTTGTTGATAAAACCAAATTTTGGGCGACGGTGTTTTTTAAAATAGACTAGAAAATACTTTTCGCGATGGCTTGTTCGCTTTATTTCTTGTATATACCTCTGTTTGATTAGCGATTTCCTTTGAATGTTGTCTCGTGCATTTACAAACATAAAAGGGTGTCAGATGATACCATGAAATTTAGACACTAAAACGAAAAGAAAGTTTGGTTAAAATTAGCTGTGTTGATAGACCTTGAGATGAAGGGCAATAAATCTGAATCGAACCTTTAGGTCAATATAGGTTTAGATTTCTTAGTATTTGTTCTGTCCGAAAAGACCTAAATTGTTTAAATTGTGATAGCCTCCAGCGGATATTGTAATCAGCTGTGGTGTAAATGCGTTATAGACTACATTGACGGACACCTGCATCTGTTTATATGGGTGATGAGCTCTGATAGTTTTACGAGTGACATAGAAAACTGTGAAGGTCGAAAGCCTTGATGCGGAATGCCACGGTATTATATTCCACATAGAACCTGATCATATCACAATTTATCACCTTTTTCATTCCGAGAACTGGGAGTGTCACATGCGACAGGAAGACATTCATACATTCTTTGAGAATTGACAATGGTATAATACCAATCGCCTCGCGTGTCAGAATCAATTTCATATCCACCCATCAATTACAGAGTCCGATAACAGAATAAACAAATCAACACTGACACTCCCGCTGACTTATGTAGCTATTTTCAGACTTTTTATTTTTAAATATAGTTTACCTGTATCAATGTTGTTTTCCACACATTTTTAAGGGCCGAAAGTTCGTTCAAAGTAAGGACGTTTACCTGAATATGACTGCTATAACAGGCAACCAAGAACACGCAGAATTAGGGTCCATGCTCGAGGAGAATTGTGTTTTTCTCTGCCGTTTATATTCCGACAGAGGGAATACGATGTGTGGTAAGAGGCCGATGTATTTGATTGGTCTCTTCGTTTGTTTTTTTTTTTTTTGCCTTCAATTAACTTCGATCTTTGTCTGACCGTCGAGACGCAGTAAACAGGTGCATGGAAAGGCTGGTGACAGAACTTCGTGGAGACATCAGACTAGCCTAGAGTTTCGTGCCAGCATTAGAATTGTATTGGAATTATTATTGTTAGTATTACAATTTGTGTTTCTTCAATCTTCATACACAAAGCTGGCCCGCTGCCGTAGCTTAGTGGTAGCGTGTGCGCTTACCGAACTAAACCTGCTTCGAGGTACCGTTCATCAGATCGAGTCCGCCTGTCGATCATCAGATATATGAGCTGGTCACATGTTGTGACTCCGGCAATCGCAGGGTGGTTTTTACGAGGTTTCCTCCCGGTTTTCCACCGTAATAAGGCAAGGTGAAGTGTGAAGTGGACAATCTAGCCATCATATAAGTGAAATACCCTGGAGTACGACGTTAAACCCCAATCAAACAAACAAACAAACAAACATCTTAGACAAAGCACCACAAACATATAATTAAAGATCAGATTATCTATTAGGCCATAATTCCAACACAAACGTTGGGACATAAAATGCATTTTATTTCAGCTTTATCTCTATATACAATATATTTTAATATATACATAATTTACATGAGTACCTTTTGACTCTATCACACGTTCTAAAAAATATACAAGTGGATTAAAGCACTGAAGTTTGTCAAGAGAACAAATATGCATTAAGAAACAGGCAGTAATTCTTAGAGACTTGAAAATAAGCACTATTGCAAATAATCAGTTTCGGATAGCCATAAATGATCTAGAGTTAAAATTCAAACCCGCCTATGTCCATATTTGACTAAATAGGATGGAGCCCACTAAACGTTTTTATAGTGAAAAGCGTTTATGTCAATAAACGTTTTGCTAATTTTCGCTCAAATTTCCCATGTTAGCGAACAGTTAAAAAAAAACAAAAATTTGTTTCAAGCCCTCCA
Source organism: Mopalia muscosa (assembly GCA_031763545.1). Classification (NCBI taxonomy): domain Eukaryota; kingdom Metazoa; phylum Mollusca; class Polyplacophora; order Chitonida; family Mopaliidae; genus Mopalia; species Mopalia muscosa. The sequence continues at coordinate 12,982 of JARFOD010110192.1, forward strand.
TATTTTTTTGGTTTCAAAATATCAACAAGACACAGTAGAATGAAGTCCATTTAGTTTAGCATCAAAATAGTTTGATTGAATGGCGTTTTGGAAATGCTACAACCATACTATCCGAGGGCGCATCATCTGTGGGCCAGTAAATTTTGCAATGATAACAAGGTTTTACACAAAGGAAACATAAAACATGCAATGGAATGCAAAGAGAACGGTGGAGATGATCGATGGGGAAAAATGACTAGAGTCATCGGTAATGGAAAGCTATTAAAATAATAGTTGAAGCCGCTTCACCCAGTTTCATTAAAACTATGTAAGTAAGAACTATAGTTGACAATATTTCCGCAATTTTTGGACATTACTCTTTTACTTCAACTCCACCACACCCTCGCATGCTCTACAATCTCTGCCAACGTATTAAATCTAGTCGGGAAGCGCCATCACTTGATCATTTTGGATTTCGGCCAATGACGTAATGGATGTCGTCTGCTTAAGCCAAACGTGAATCAAATAGCAGAACCCTCTCCGCTGCTTATCGTGCACTTTATCTCCGAAAAGATTCTTCAAGATTAATTAATTAAAAATTAAAAAATATATAAATAAATTTTCCTTTCTTTGAATGGGAATTATAAGATACTTGAAAAACTTTTGAGTAGCTGACAGAGATTGATTTAAGCGCATGCAAGGACTGAAAACTCCGGTTGAGATTGTCTTTGCTCTAAATTGGAACAGATATAAGAATACAACATTTGTAATGACGAGACCTGTAAGCAGGCCAACTGAGAGTGGGGGTCGCCGGGTTGGGGACCGGGGCCCATGAGCTTTTGACACACCGAGGTTGACTTAGTTGGAGTGTCATTATTGGGATAATTGGAGAGGGGGGAGGACATTTTATTTTGCCCTGGGTCCCACATATTCTATTGGCGGCCCTGTCTGTAGGACAAAGAGAAGCCATACATAGATGACATTATGAGATAATCATGTGAAAAATAAAACATTCGATGAAACATCAGACACAAGGGGTGAAAATGCATAAAGCATGGCAAAACATAATTAACTACCAGGACCTCTTGGAAGGATGCCCTTTTGTACACAATATAAATAATAACCGGCTAGTTGAAATTTTATCTGAGCAAATAGCTTCACATAGCAACTCTGCACTGTGATCATCATACTGTCGCAAACATATAATATAACATATTGCTTGTCTACATCTCGTATTGCCTGGTCCATACATAACACCGTAGACATCATTGGTCAGTTTGAAAATTTATCTCTTTGTTTATCGTGTCTGTATCAGTCAAACCAAATTTAAATTGTCAGTCTCAATTTAATATCACATCCAATCGTTAAGTCACACACTCAAGGCGATTTTGTAAGGAACCATAACATAGCTATAAGTTTAGCAGTTTTGCTCTTCTATATTTTGGACACCATTTGACTAGGCCTATCTTAACGCTCTCGGACTAGTTAAAGTTAATTTTTAGCAGTCCTTGGCCTGCTACCAGATACTGCACTTCGTCAGCGGTTGGCCTGTCCTTCGGTGATAATAGTTCGCAGAACATTTTCCACATAAGTTAATTTCACAAAGAACATAGAAGTCTGTACACGATGCACATGGATTATAAGGGCAGTGCACCCTTTCCTTGTCGGGTGGACATCGGGCTGTGTAGTAAACACCAGGAGCGGAAAATGCCGAGAACAGCCGAGGAGTATGCGAAATCGGAACTTGTACTTCTGTAATCCCTGGTGTTCTACTTTCCAAGTAATCTGGACGAACTGAAAAAAAGTTAAATATCTATAATTAATATCAGTAAAAGGGTTGGTGAAGGGTTGATAAACGATATCTTTATTATCATTTTCTTAAGCAATATAAAATTAAATCTATTCTATTTCAGTACTTCATCGAGACATCGAGTTTCGTCTCCTTTAGAAACTATCGCGAGAATACGATTGTTTCCATAGCTGTGTAATATTACACATTTACCTCCCTTTATGCCATATCATTTATCGGTTGTTTCATCCATATGCATCAAGTGTTTACCATAGGACTCCGATAACTCGGCTATACATTATATACACGTTCGAAGCATTGGATTACTATCTATATTTAGCACTACAGGAACATTCATATTCCAGCTCTGCAAAACATATCACCTGTTACGGTTCTGTTTTTGTGGCTGTTAAGTCTAGTGCAGGAGTAAACTTGCATATGAGTGAAATACCTTTGATGATGTGAAATACCGTTGTGGATTGAAAAATTTATCTTTATTAGATACAGTTCTGTCAAAATCAATACTCATTGTTTGTTTGTTAATATGGTTATGATTATCGTCGTACAACATTGTATTGCCAATAAATGGTGGAAAACCTGACCGTGAAGGGGAATCCCCTTACGTATAGTCAGCATCCCCATAGACATTAAGTTAATTTGGGTGCTTACCTTTTGATTTATTCTTTCGTCTGCCTTTTCTATTTTTCTTCGAACCCTTCTTTCTCTTTATGCATTGTTTCTTGCACAGTTTCTTTCTTGAGAAATTATTTCCATCTCCCTCGCAACCTTTGAACTTAACACAGAGTCCAGTTTTCTCGTCGAAGTACCATCTTCGTCTCTTTCTTTTGCATTCAAATGCAGATTTCTGGACCTCCATGGTACAAACGTTAACCGGACCAGTTGTGACAGACCCGTCACTCTGGATATTGTTATCTAAAATACCTTTTCCGGGCCTTCTGGTCAAATCTGAATGACAAAGAATAGAAATGAAAAGAAATTCGTTAGACTTATAAGAAAAACAATTTATTTTCTTTTTCAAGTTGATATGTATTTCCCTTGTTAATATTTTTTTTTATATATTCACTAATTGTTACACTACAAAAACACTTCAATTCGATAACACAATAATATTTTGTTTAGATTCTTGTGAAAGTTATAGAACTCTGTAAAGTAACTGGAAAACGTCACAGTCTGTATTACTACTACATGGAGTAGAAACAGCTAGGATATCCAAAGGCGCCAGTCACTTAATGGTCCAAATGTAATTAAGTAGGATCGATAACTCTATAATTGTCAATAGCGGTTTTGATCTCAATTAATTAATGGTAATTTAATGGGGCCTTATTATTAACTACAGGGTTGTTTCAATGCAAGAAGCCTAGCACGACCAAAGCTTTACTTTAAAATTCTATATTTAGCTGCTCCATTGATTATTTCACAAAAATAGTTCGTATACAACAAGGACAAAAACATTGTGGATGTGTCAAGACCACGTGGGTTAAGTGATTCACGTTTCTAGGGGCCAGATGCCGGGTTATATTCCGACAGGTTTGATTTATAGCCACTAAACGACTACAGTAGTCAGAGTATCAGATAAGCTGTTTAACAGCACAGCGGAAACAAGAAATGGGGCGAGGCGAGTTCAACTTAACTCGACGGAGACCACTGGTGTAAAACTTGCCTAAAGTTGCGTAAGCACAAGCAATCTGATATTTCCACGACTTGATTGCATTTAATGGCTCTAACAAAAGATTTGTACAGAACCAGCTGCAAAAGTAGTTCATATTTACAACAAAAAAAAACTGCTAACCGCACAATTCATACACTTCCGTGATACTCATCGCGCTCGGAAGTCGTATTATCGCGAAATATCTATAAACAGCGTATTAGTCAGCAGCGAAGAAATATTTATGGCTTAAGGTCAAACAGACAATGTACTCCGCAGAACAGACCCCATATCTCTCCTGAATATCAGTTACATGGCGAGCAAATTTTTCTCTCTTTATTTATTCAAAATATATACTATCTTTGGAGAAGATTCGCTTTAAAAAGTGTATATATATATTTATCAATACTTTATATACTCTGTGAATAATCATTGCCTATTCTCGAAATGTATGTAGGGGCCTACGTTACCCATAACAACTCGAGATTAAGATCTATTTAGAAATTTTTCTTTGGGAGAGCGTCTAGAAAATGTAATGATTCGTCGTGTTGTATAGAAAATGAATATTAATTGCTGGGCATGACTTCGGCACTGTTTTATCTTTACTGGTATAGTTGAGTACTTTGAGTATAAGGTTGAGTTAAAACACGATGCAAGCAGCCTTTAACATTACAGCAAAAAATAAAACATATATTAATCAAATTAATGACACAGGCACGGGGATGTCGATTGATAATAACCACGAATACTCTAATGTTCTAGATAAACTCCAAGAGACAAGTTTCTTAAATAGAACTTAATCTCGAGTTGTTATGGATAAATTACATACATCTCGAGAGAAGGTTATGAAATGTACAATAGTATAGAAAATAGAGTGAATATGTAGCGGCATGTATGTAGATCAACATGCAAACTGCGTGGCAATTAAAAGCTTATAAATTAATCAATTTAATCAAAGAGAGGAGCAATCATTTAGGGTACAATTTATAAATACCTTTGCAATGAGCTCGATGTTTACATGACCCTTTCCGACACCGTTTCCTTGGCGTCACCACACACGTCAAATTTCCTGGACAGGATATATTCTGTGTGGGATTAAAAAGACGATATACAATTAATACATGGCGCAAATAATAAAAAATGCATTAAGTCTTATTATTCAACAAAGATATACAGCTGCATGCGGTTTATTGTCTCATTAATGAAGGTCGTGGGTACGATTCCAGGATGGTTGCCTTCAAACATATTTGACAACGCTGCCACGAGCGACCGAAATGTAAGGCTGCTTTGTTGTTGTAGACACCTGCACTTAACATTATGTTAAGTAGCCATATGTCTTTATTATGGTAACTCACCCAGACATGCGCAGTAATGTGGTTAGCTGATTGGTTAAACAGCACACCACCAGTCGCCATTGTTAAAATGTCTGCCCCCATAGTATTTTTAAGTTGCAGTGGACTAAACTTTCGATAGTGAATAAGAATCATAAAACAAATCGCAAAAATACCAAACTAACGTTATTTTATAGACAATTTCACGCTCTATTCCGTGCTTAGCTTCGTTCATTAAGTTAAATATTCCTTTAAGTTTAGTAGATATGTGGATTTTGTACCGGTCATGCGTAGATCAAAAAGAGTTTTTATAATTGGTTGTTTTCAACTAAAGTATCACAGATTTGAAACGTTCAAAATATGTTTTGAAGTCAACATGGACGCTTTTTGTTGCACTTTTACTTCGTAAAAGTTTAAAAAGTAAATCCATCAAAACTAAAAGGAATTCATGCTTAGAATGTTCAAAGGAATGACATCTGCTCTGTATTTATCTATTGTAGCTGTGTAATGTAATATCTTTAACGCCTCTACTTCGTCACTATAAACATGCGTGGGTGTTGCGTGTATAGTGTATGTATACTATCAACATAAACATATAGGCCCTGAATTCGGTAAAACATGAAGTAGACAACAGTCCGCCGATGTAGTATTTATGAAACTAATAAAAACACAGCGGGCGCCTGGCGCTTTGTCGTTAAGGATGAGTTAGTATGAGCGCCGCTCGATTGTAATCTGAATGCATTTCTTAGGTCAAAGAAACTAGGTGCGGTTTTTACATGTTAAGAAGCATTGCAAAAACATCCCGAAGGTACTGGCGAAAAAGATAACTTGATGCGAGCCACTCTTGATTATAATCTCAGTTTGAACTAGGCACATATTTGAAGTGAATCAAACCAAATCGCTATTTTATTGGCGACAAGATTAAGTGGAGCGGATTAGGCCTGCTATGTATATGCCCTGCGTGTGCCAGTCTCTGTCGTATGATGCTGAACCGTATAATTTCGCATAACTCTCGGCTCCAGACGAACTTACGATAAAATCTTTTCCGCAGATTTCAGCACACGCGTGTGACCTTATAGTTAACGATATAATTTAAAGGTTAACTACATATTAAAGATCTAACCATAAAGTTCATTCATTTATCTAGGCTATATCTATATGGTCTCGAGGTCAAATTGATTGATTTGCTCAACTTGATTATGAAAGAATTAACGTCAGTATATAATAAAACGCGTACTGATTAAAATTCCACAAACGAATATCATGCCATGCCAGGCCAGGCGTTTATTCGAAAGTCTGTGACCTTACAAACATGTCTAGTTTAGTTTGTATGTATTGGGTAGTTAGTACAATCGCAGATTACACGTGGATTGCTATATATTAAATATATCTCCACTATATCCGATGGCACCGACCAATTGCGGATTGTTTATGTCATGCTGCAAGCTATTTACAAATAAGCTATTACACACATATGATGTTCCCCAACGGCAAACACCCAGTTTAATAGATCCATAAAATGAAAACACTTATTTATAACAGGATTATACATAAATCTCATAAGATTTTGTCCATGAAAACAATTCTCTGCAGGAAATATTTTAAGGATTTGAAAATTTTATCTGAAAGGCAGATGACAGACTTCTAAGTTTAGGAACACCCATGCTTTGTTTATTCAGATGTTGTAATACTTTCACAAAGTTTTTTCTGCCTGTCCGGTCCATTGTCTTTTCAAACATATACATTCCGAAAGATACCAGCCCTTTTTGGTTCATAAATGGTTCCACGAATTAAATAAACATGTAAAATACTTCAATTATACTGCTTAAACTAGCGATATACTTACTGCACAAATGTCAGAACATCGACAAAATGGATTCCCTTCTATGTCGGTATCATAACCATGTGGGCATTTTAATGTACAATGAAGCAATGCCCGTTTTGAGGCCCTCCTTCGAGACAATGGACTATCAATGTATGATAACGATACCTGAAAACGATAGAAAAACATCATGAAATGATCTACCTATTGATTAATAGATTGTTATTTGACGGTTCGTTTCTACGATTGCTGCGAACTCTGCTCCAACAGTAAACACATGTTCACGATGCAAGGCGGAATAGACGATCGTCGCATTAAGCCTCTCTTCTTTTCCTACCTTGCCTCCATAGACGGCAAAAAGCTCACTATGCAAGGCGGCATAGACGATCGTCGCATTAAGCCTCTCTTCTTTTCCTACCTTGCCTCCATAGACGGCAAAAAGCTGAGTTAATTAGTCTACAACAGCTAATTTCGGATGACCTGTCTACCTCACCCAGTCAGATTCGAACTTTCTTAGAACAAGAAAGTATACACCGGTTGGATTCAATCCGTTCATAGCGTCTTTCGAACAACCTGGGCCGGTTGCTGGATGCGCTACTAAATTGAATCCGCTACCAGATGACGTCACGCCATATTGAAGGTGTATCTCTAACCCGGTATTAGCGATTAAAACTGGTGTTAACGTCTTCGAACAACTCTTTTTAATCGATTACACTAGATTAAATCGCTTATAAATATATAGTGGGTTACAGACAGACCTTCAAAAGGAGTGGCATCATCTGAGGAACCGGCCCCTACATACAAAGCGAGTAGGCGAATGCCGGTAATTACGACACTTGATATTCATCAAGCTCGTGTGTCATCAGTCATGACATTCGATAAGCACATAATCATCATAAACTCTAAAATCTTGTAACAATTTTCGCAAACGAGTTACCTATCACAGATCTCTAGATACGTGATACGAATGCTTATTGCTGGTTTATGGCAAGATACCACAAACAACATTTATGATATCATAAAATAATGAATAAAGTGTTAACCGGCTCGTATGCGGGCTTAAAGTTCAGTGGTCTGATACGAATGAGTATCAATGTATATCCATGAAAAATGTCACCATGACATGCTATTTTTATTTAACTTTTATTTCGATTTCAGAGAACTGACACTTGTGAATATATGGGTATTTTGCGAGAAGCTATACTTCTGCGCTGTCTAAAAACCCAGAACACCGAATCTGGGTTAGTCGCACAGACCAAGAAAACACAGTGTCCTTGTGTGGGTTATAAATACAGCTGAGTGTCATTATCTCTTGAAATCAACAGCCTTGTATACGGAAGTAAGTGCCAAGCCGATATAGACACCTCGTTACAACAACATGTGCTTAAAGCCGAAGGGATTGTTAGTCAAATGCGAAACTGTTTTCAGGACCGGTAAAGTCTAATGATGTACCTACTTTTCCACATTTATTGATTACTGAGGGGTGGAGGGTAAACCAAAATATCATGCCATATTAAAGCGCAAACATGAGATGGAAATCTGTTAAAATTTACTTTGGAACATATACGATTCCGTTTTTCATATGTTTGCAATAACAGCCCATTATATAGGGCCAAAGTAGGTTAAATGCTAGATTACGTACAGAACACATGTAGAATGTACCTGATTACATACCGAATAGATTGAAACGATTCCGTTTAATCGGGTCAAACTTCTAACAATAACAAAATTGGGCCACGTGAAATAGTCTTAAAATAGTTACCCCAGGCTAACTTTTTTTTACACCGACCGAGTTCAGCACTACGGTATGTCAATGACGTAACACACTGTATTACGCCTATAGTGCTGGCAAACTATAGAGCCGAAATAGTAAGATAAAAATGAGAAGGCACAATTTAGGTTTTACTTTTGCAGTTACTCTACTCGTCGATTCATCTGATATTGGTTGATTGTATATGTGCAATTCAACAAGATACGTATTCGCATCTCTTATTCGTCTATGATAATCATTAAGTTCTGAACAATCGGAACTCTTCTAAGCTAACGCTGCTGGTAAATTCTGGCGCGCTTTGTTATTTCATCACGGGAAAAACAAAGTCTATATAAGATACGTATTCGCATCTAGGGAAAAACCAGTCATTTAGTATTTAGTGCTTCCGCCTATGTACTGTTTTCTTCAAGACTTTTCCTTGTTGGTAAAACTTTCCGCGTATCTTACAGCGGCATACCATGACACATACATAATTAATACCTAGCAAATGTAAACAGTGAATCATATGATACGTAACGTATATTTACACAAGTAGGTCTACGTGTAGCGAAACATGACTGAATCATCAACGAAGAGCTTGAAGGTATATTAATTTCTAAATAATATAATCCACATAATCACAGTCAGTTGAGACATCGACATTTACATGTCGTGGAAAGTCCGTATCAACATTTGGACTAAACAAAAGATGTAAATATCGACTATGCTTTATGTTTAAATGAAAAATCATTTAAAATTTGGCTACTAAAAATATAAAGTTTACTCACGATTTGAGACAAAGCTAGTAGAATGTAACCACACACGCTGAAATACAGCGTAATATCCATTTCTTTTTTTTAAAGTCTCATACACAATTTCCCTCAAGCTTGGGTAAGTTCACGTGGTGTTTCCCGTATAGCAAGCAAGTAATGTCATTCACACTGTAAGAAGATGGTATAATTTGTAACCTTCTCTCTTCTTTATTCAATGACCAACTGACGATCGCCGCTCAGCCCTCGGGTTATATAGTAACCGATTACGTTCTTTAACTCTGGAATGTTCGTGTTCCGATGGAATGTTGAGGTTCCAGGATGTGTGGAATTATAGTAAATAAAACTATGTCGAATATCTTTACTTTAGTCCGACTGCGCATGCTTGCCTGCACGTGACCATCATAATGAGAAGATTATGTCCTTTTATGAAAGAAAGTAGCCACCCACTTGCACTCAGCATCCAATCGATGACGCAGCATCAAACATGTCAGCTCACCAATCAAATCGCTCCCCCATTCAACGATGTAAGTGTGTCAAGTTGTTGACAGCAATACGAATATCTTCTACAGCTGTAGATACAAGTGAGTGGGCAGTGACTATTTGGGCTATGAAACCCTCTCAATTTTCACGGACTGCTTACAAAACTAACAGCCTATTTATAGATACTAAACGTCGGCCCTAAGTGAGATTCCAGGTGTTTTTCATAAAGCGACCGTCAGTTCATACAACCTATAAGTTACTTTTTACACTCGTTTGACTATTTAATAAAAGCAAAGTCAATTAATGTATGAAATATACCCGACAGACCCGTTCACGGATAGTTTTAAAAACCGGTATATAAATAAATTTTAGTCCAGTATTTTATACATATAAACAAATTTAGCATGTTAACAGCAACAGTCGTTAACCGATAAATGAAAATATAGATTTGCATTTTTCATCGTATATTTCTCGGCTTTGTCAATATTTGTCACAAGATACAGCTTTGTTATTTATGCCAACTGTCCTTGAACTCGTTAATGTGGATAAAGTTACTTATTACAACGCATATTTTTATTCAAGTATTGTACCCTTTATTAGTAATCTACATAGTTCAAAATGCTATACAACATATTGCCAAATGTAAATTCAATCATATTTAGCGGCTCAAATCCTTTTCATGGATTAGCGCCAATATTACAGAAAGTTGTAACCCACGGGTCATCTAAACTATATCCAAGGTTGCAATCTACTTGTCCTCTGTAGGCCTATTATTCCCAGATGTTTTAACGCACTGGTCATCTATACTATTTGCAAAGTGTGTAACCCACTGGCCATTTATAATATTTCTAAGTTTTATAACACACTGGTCATCTATACTATTTCCAAATGTTGTAACCCACCGATCATCTATATGCCTACTATTTCTAAATGTTGTAACCCACTGGTCATCTATACTATTTCCAAATGTTGTAACCCACTGGTCATCTATACTATTTCCAAATGTTGTAACCCACTGATCATCTATACTATTTCCAAATGTTGTAACCCACTGGCCATCTATACTATTTCCAAATGTTGTAACCCACTGGTCTTCTATACTATTTCCAAATGTGGTAACCCACCTGTCATCTATACTATTTCCAAATGTTGTAACCCACTGGTCATCTATACTATTTCAAAATGTTTTAACCCGTTGGTCATCTACATTATTTCCAAATGTTGTAACCCACTGGTCATCTATACTATTTCCAAATGTTTTAACCCACTGGTCATCTATACTATTTCCAAATGTTGTAACCCACTGGTCATCTAAACTATTTCCAAATGTTGTAACCCACTGTTCATTTATCATGTCTCCAAATGTTGAAACCCACTGACCATCTATACTAGTTCCAAAGTTAGTAACCCACTGGTCATCTATAATATTCCCAGATGTTTTATCGCTCTGGTCATCTATACTTTATCCAAATGTTGTAACCCACTGGTCGTGAATAAGCCTAATATTTCTGAATGCTGTAATCTACTGGTCATATACTATTTCCAAATGTTGAAACCCACTGACCATCTATATACCTAATATATCTGAATGTTGTTACGCACTGGTCAAAATGTCTAAATGTTGTAACCTACTGGTCATCTATAATATTTTAAAATGTTGGAACCCACTATACTCATCTATACTATTTCCAATGTTGTAACCCAGGGGTCGATTTGTTATTTTCGAAAAATGTAACGCACTCGTCATGTTAATATTTGTGTATCCTGTAACCAACTAGCCTTCAATACACTTCCACAATATACACTAGTATATAAACAAAATAATTTTGCTGATATTTCTATGATATCGAACAAATAAGTCTAGTCGTTATTCGGTATATAGTTGTAGCAAAGTTATGACCTCATTGACCTTATCACCTTGATCCATAAATATGCTTACTTGTAGTTGTAAGTGTCTGTCAGCGCGACGACATTCATCATTTCTGGTGAAGGAAGTTTGCGCGAGTTTTGTTCGTACCAAATGTAGGTCGTTCAGTGGTCAAGAATGTGTAGGAGTAGTCTAAGGGGAAATACAACACTTATCATGCGTGATTTGTCATAATATTTGAAATGATTAACATTTTTAAACCTTGACTGTTAGTAGACTACTCATTTTGAAGTGATTAATATAGCTTGCTACACGGCTAAATATCCCATTCAATTGGCCTATTGCAGGTCATATCGTATATAACAATGACCCAGCAAAGAGTTTATCTGTTGAAGCCGGGGAAATATTATAATAACACAGGGATCGAAAGCCCAGGGTATTATTGTATTGAAGTGTCTGAAAATTAGTGGCCTAAATTGTAAAATGTAAGGAACTTTCTGGTCACAAGTTATGGCTGGGGGTTCCTAACTTGTGGCCGGTTGCTCAAAGCACTATTAAATTTAATCCCTATTACATGACGTCACGCCATGTTGTAGGTCTATCTCTAACCCGGCGATTTGGTTTAAACTTGTTTATTGTACAAAGTCACATTAAGTACAAGACTTATTTCGTGGCTTGTTTTTATTAGATAATAACAAATTGGTACATACATATATAGTAATTAATCTGGTGTTAGCGACTATTACTCTTTCCAGCAACTGGCCCCTGGTGTTTTCAGAACCAAGGGAGGGCAACATGACGCCAATCTGTTTGTTATGTTTCTCTATTTGTGTCTTGTCTCTTGTCTTTGTTTGCTGCCAGTGGCGTCTAGTCGACTTGTTTTCTCATTCACTCATGGTTCTGATATGTTGTCATGTGGACAAAATACGTTTGGCTGGGTTGTATACCATCCCGAAAAAGATAAACATTCACATTTAAAATACGCTGGCGCAGGGAATAATAAAAACCGATGCAATATCTCATGTTCTAGATTCTAGATGTACTTCCAGAGAAAGCTTTTGAATAAATCTTAATTAGAGTTATTATGAGTAACATACAGATATCTCGAGAGAAGGTATTAAATAAGCTTTTATTCAAAACGCTTCGCCGTGTGCTTTTTGTCCATGCGCATAGTAGTTTTCCGGGTTTTTTTTTTCCTTCCACAGTCTCACTCAGCTATTCGGGGCTTGGTTGTAGACCTACTTTGTTTTCACTTGACATTTGGGTTAAACAGTTTTTCTGTTGTTTTTTTTAATGGTGTTAAACCGTTTAAACCGGTTTTTATCTGTTTGGTCAACACTTCTGACGCTCAGCCTATCAAACCAGTTTTTATATCCGGTTATAATGCGCGTGCGCGACGAACAAACATTGCAGGCTTCGAAATCGTCGCAGGATTCTCTAGGGAAGATTGACGTCGAACGAGTTAATATCCACGAGAAAATAAGACTGCTACCAAAGTCTTGTAGAAAGAATAGTGACCCTGAAAACTGCCAAGTAAGATTTGTTTTAGCACGGGATTGAAGATGTTGTGAGGAATGCCATCGAGGATGACTTGATACCTCTCATGGCCTAGCCTATAAACGGCAACAATAAAACTTGAAAGGTGATCGACGTCATTTAAGGCTAAATGTTCACATTTGTCATACAACAAAAAATTATCGTACGATAATATTTCGTTATGTTAAAGTATAGATCTAGGCGTAAAAATAAAGTACGAGGTCTTATTTTCGTACGACATTTTGTGAAAGTTGACCTAGTTTCTTATAGGGTTAGTATGTTAGTAGGCATAACTATATGTTTCCCCACTAATTGAAACTGCCACGAACACTGGAACCAGCACAGGGGTTCGGTACATGTATATAGATATAAGAAGAGAAGACACTCCGAGGTCGAACCATCTTTTACTGTGATGAAATTTAACGGCTTCAAGTCTACTTATCACATAAAATATGTAAATCCTGTTACATGTATCAGTGATGCACGTAGATTGCTGATTGGAAATAAACACTACATATGTTAGAACTCAATTAATACTTGTAATGTCCAGAGTAGCAGATACAATAATAAAAGGACGAGTCTGTCCTGGACGACGTCTAGCGTAAGTACCACGTAACATCTTCCCCCTTATGGAGAGAAGAATATCCAAAAACAATTTATAAAAAAAAATAAATAATAAAAAACGTTTTAATAAGGCTAATTTTAAAAGGTCCTAACATGGCCGAATGCGAGGAAAGTCCAATTGTTAACATAGCTGAAAGTTTGCTTTTAAAAAAAAAAAAAAAAAAAATTAATTCCAACAATTTAACGTGAAACAATACATTTGAGTGAACTAGTTAAATGTTCAACCTCTCGACTGGGTTCACAACACGACCACAACGGGTTTGGTATCGAGGTGGTGGAACAGGAGATGCTTGTTCAGCAATTATTGTAGTAGGCACTGCTTGTTGATCCTCAACGGGTGGAGTGCTGACCATGCTGTCAGCATTACTGTCGTAGTGACTACCATGGTTGTCATTGGTTTGTTAGAATGAACCGGCAAGTTTTTTTGAAAGCCTGAGAAGTTGTCGATTGCGGCGATAAGTTTTTCCGTTATCAGTTGCAACCTCGTACATAGGACTCTTGATCAGTTTGTTGATCAGTTTGCTGGACTTGTTATCAAGCCTTCGGTTGGAGTATTCCTGGGATTAAACAGGGCTAAATATGGGTCTTCTTTATTAACTAATCTCCTCTTCATAAGTTTCTCTGCGACTTTAACAGCAGCTTCAGCAGCGCCAGTTGCTTTGCTGTTCCCAGGGCTTGATGTTTCGTGAGAAAATCCCCATACTTTGCTGAAACGTTTAAATTAAGATGAGGTGTACTGTGGCCCTCCGTCACTGATGACAACATCAGGTATTCCATGTCTGGCAAAATGTTGTTTAAGTTTAGCGACAACACCGGCAGAAGTGGTGTCGACAAGGTAGTCGACCTCGAAATATTGACTATAGTCGTCCACTGTGATTAGGTAAATTCTACCCTGAATGTAGAAAAGGTCCGTTCCAACTTTCTCCCATGGACGATTGGGTACCGAGTGTTGAAAAAGAGTTTCTGGGGCTTGTTTTTGACTATATGTCGAGCTCACGTCACAAGTTTCAACAAATTGTCGGATTTCTATGGACATACCGGTCCAGAATGTTAAGTCGCGAGCACGACGCAAGCAAGAGTTGATACCTATAAGTGCCCAGCATGCTGTTTCTGTTTCATTTCTGGACGTAGCGAGAAGGGTATAAGAACTCGATCACCACGGAGAACTATTCCATCTTGTACTGTTAACTTATCACGGTAACTAAAATAGGGAGTCACTTCCGGAGCCAAAGCTTGTTTGTCTGAGGGCCATCCATTGACGATTGTGGATTTGAGGAGTTGTAGACCCAGGTCTCTGTCAGTGGCAGAGTCGGATTTCATCTAGTCGAGAAGAACTTATAGGAGAGAGAGAGAGAGATTGTTTACTGTGAATACTTCCTTTTTCGGTTTGATTGCTACTGGAGCTCTAGATAGTGCATCCGCTACCGGGATAGATTTGCCAGGACGATACATCAGAGAAGTAGGGACTGATGATGCTTGGGGGCTTTAGACAAAGCTTTGGAGACAATGGCGACTAAAGGTTTGTGGTCAGTGATCACGTGTACAGGTCTGCCGTAGGTGTAATGATGGAATTTTTCAAGTCCATAACTTACCGCCAGCATCTCCTTCTCTATCTGCGCATATCTTGTCTCAGGATCCGACAGTGATCGACTTGCATAGGCAATGTGTTTGCCATCTTGAAAAAGTGCTGATCCAAGTCCATATTCAGTTGCATCATTTTCAAGAGTCAATTCTTTTTCTGGGTCATAGAAGGAAAGAACTGGCGCTTCAACAACCATTTTCTTACATTCTTCGAAATCTGTTTGTTGTGTTTTCGACCAATTCCATGGAGTGTTTTTCTTGGTCAAGTTGAGAAGAGGCTTATTAACATGTGTCATGTTGGGAAGGAATTTGCTGAGGTAATTTATCATGCCAAGAAAACGTCGAAGACTTTCAAGGTGCGTATTCCTCCAGTCTTTTTCTCCACAAAAACGAGTTGACTGACCCACGGTGTAGGTTCATCGACATGAGAAAGTATGTCTAGCTCAGTAAGGCGATTAAGCTCCGCTTTAAGCTTCGGTCGAACCGCAATGGGCACTCGACGAGACGCCATAGCAACATGAATCACCGATTCGTCCACTTTGAGAGAATGGGTACCAGGGAATGCCCCAACTTTGCCATTAAACACATTGGGATGAGCTCGTGATGGAGTGACGACAGCTATTCGATCTATATTCTCGTGGGTAATGGTTATCCATTGCATTTGTTCTGCTGCTCGTAAACCAATGAGTTTCGACCACAACAAATTCAACTGAATATTTCTTACCATTCTTTGGATTACACACAGTTGTGCGGTAAGACCCAAGGGGAGATAACTCTGAGTGATTCCACATTCTGAGTTTCTTAGGATAAGGTGTGATATGATTAGCATATCGATGAGGAAGTATGTTGACGGACGATCCGTTGTCTACCTGGAATATTACATCAAAGTCGTCGACATACAGGTGACATTTGATCTCCCTTGACTGCGAAGTATAGTTATGGACTGCGTTAATCCACTCTTCTTCTGAAGATGAGGAAGAGTTTTCAACTAGTTGATTCACGTTATTATTAGTTTGTGATGTTTGGTGCCTTTGTTTGGACATTTTCTTGCAAGATGATTAGATTGTTTGCAATGCAGGACAAGTTTTGCCCCAGGCGGGGCAGGACTCCTTTTTCATAACATGAATTATGCCGCAAAATTTACACTCGCGCTCTGTGAGTTAAGTCTGTGTAGAATTCATCCGTATTGTTGGTTTACGGGTTTCAACCTTGTGAATTGTGTCTTGGCATAGAACTTGGCCATGCGAGATTGCATTTTCAGCCGCTTTTGCATATATCAATACACGTGTCAAGCGTAAGACGACGTTTCTTGAGCAGAGTTGTCTGAGTTGAAATATCTTGAATGCCTATCACTATCCTGTCACGAATTATAGACCCTACCTACACAAGATTGACAGTAGTTGTATGTTTTAACTAGGGAGCGTAGCTTTGAATGGAAACTTTCAAAAGATTGGCC
Source organism: Mopalia muscosa (assembly GCA_031763545.1). Classification (NCBI taxonomy): domain Eukaryota; kingdom Metazoa; phylum Mollusca; class Polyplacophora; order Chitonida; family Mopaliidae; genus Mopalia; species Mopalia muscosa. The sequence goes on from JARFOD010110192.1 coordinate 29,636, forward strand.
GTCTTCTTGTTTTCTCTTGTTGAAAATGAAACGCTCGTAAGTTTCGTTGATTTCCCCGATAGCAAACGTGTCAAATTTTTCCAGTATTTCAACGACGGTTCGGTCATCATCAGATGTTTCACAAGTGAAACCGTTATAAATTTTAAGAGCATCGTCTCCGAGTGTTTGTAAGAGAAGTGCCACTTGATAATCCATTTGTTGATGGTTAAGTTGGGTAATTATGGCATAGTTACGCCATTTTTGTT
>JARFOD010110193.1:0-15530 GCA_031763545.1 Mopalia muscosa
TCGAAATGTCGCTGCCTAATATATCCAGAAGTTGAAAATACATATCAGTCGTCATGTCTTTCTAATTCTAAATATGTATTCTGGCTGTTACATCGGCTCGATAGTAGAAAGTCGACGGCGGACCAGTGCACGTTTCGCACAGCGGCCTTATACTGGAACAGTATTGTATGCGTAACAGAGCCGTCATGCGACCAGAATAGCGTCAATGACGGGAGAGTGACGCTCGTCTCAATGCACGCCGGTCATATCATGGACCAATTTTAACCCAGTTACACCGACGTCAATGGCTTCTCTGGCCTTCTCTTACAACGACATCTGAGATGGACTCATAGTGATTCGAATAGAGTCGTTTTTAGGGACGAATCCAGATTCACCTTGCACTTCGCTGATGGGAGAATTAGAGTTTGGAGGAGACGCGGTGAACGGAACGCCCGGTGTTGTGTGCAGGAAGTGGACCGTTTTGGGGGCCGTAGTGTTATGGTTTGGGGGAGCCTTTAATGGTCCTGTCCGTTCCCGACAGATGGTCGTTCAAGGAAACCTGCAGTTTACAGAGATCAGGTGTTCATTCCAGAGCCTTTGTCATTCATGGCAGTTCTTAGCCCAGGTCTGACATTCCAACACGATAAGGCCAGACCTCATACGGCCAATTTAATGCGGAATTTTGCTTGCATCAATATCATGGAATGGCCCTCAAGGTCTCCCGACCTTAATCCCATAGAACATGTATGGTATGTGTTGGACAGAAGATTCCGTCAAGTAAGGAACCCTCCACAGAATTAGCTGGAGCTTGGTGCCATGTTGTTTCAATTATGGCGACGCATCCCCCAAGCTGTGTTCAGGCGCATCATTCAATATATGAAGAGACGTTGCGTCGCAGTTGTGAACGCTCATGGAGGGCATACGCACTATTAACATGATTTTATCGAGTTGTAACTTACCATTTTTACTCTCTTACATTTCCGCAGCATTTCCCGTGGAATTGTTTACATTATGAACATTATTTTTATGGTACACCGTCCCTAATGGGTACAAAATAGAATTTAATCATTATTTATAACCAGTTTTCTTGTATGACCAACTTATCGACATCCAAACGAGTGTGAAGTTTCTTTTTTGACTGGGTTTATTTATTATTAAATGTATTGTGAACCGACCCAGCTCTGGCTGCGGAAGACATCAATGCATCAATCACAATATTTTTACCAGAAGATAACCATACCACTTTGTCGATTTTGTCAGACAGTATTAATTCAACAGGTCATATCCAAACTTACTTCAAAAATCAATTAAAAACTTGTTTTATTTTGTTTAATTTTCATTCAACATTGTACGACAGTTTACAATGCCGACAGTGGTTTTCTGGTCTTAATCTTGATACAGACTTAGGTTGGTTGCCGACAAATGACATAACTTAATTACCCATGACGAAGTTAGCAGTAATCCTGTTCTACAGTACAGATCCCCGTGAAAATCAGGGACAAAATCTGTCGATAAAAACGGAAAGCTTTGTCTGAATAGCCGGTGATCAGTTAGTATATGGTAAAGTGACCTTAGCGGAGAACCCATTAGCTAGAAAATTGGTGGTGACGCGAGTGGCTCATAAACGGGACCTTGACGTTTTATTTGTGTGTGTTTGCTATAGGGCACCTGACAGTACAACAGCAAGCACACATCATTATAGCCAAGCCGGGCCAAGAGCACGGGACTTGTTTCACAGAGCAAAATAATGTTTTAGTAACGTAAACTTTGATTGGACCTCAGAAAACCCCACTCTGTGAAGTGGAGTCGTCTCGTAACATAAATGCTGTGAGACGTGGCTAGGCAGGACAGAAATTCCTAGATACGCAGACGAACGTAGACCTAGACAGAAGCTGAGATACTGCTCTTTAGAGAAGGTAAGCTTGCTCCCCTGTGTCAGTTCCGAGCAGTAGACGGGTACAAAATTGGTGCTCAACAAGCCTGAATCCACATGGTGTTTTTGGTAATGTGTTGAAATTTGTGATTTTTGGCAAGTCATCGAGGTGGGTGATTTATTTGTTTTAATGATGTTTTTGTGTAATTGGTTATAATTGCTATTTCACTGGACTGTGCTAACGTTGACTTTTTGACTTCTACATTGTTTTTTAGACTATTTTATCCGAGTTGATTTAATCACATCTGTTGGTTTTACATGCACAGTCTCTTGAATAATTGTTTTATCAAGTAATTGGGCATGTATTATTCCAAAGACGCGCTGCTCTCAGATATATTTTCTGAATTACGAATGAAGGTGAAATAACTTGGTTTTCTCCTCTTTCCTCCTTTACCTCGGTTCCATGTCCTTAACTCGACATTAGTTGCACCCGAGCTCAGGCCGATCGGTCCTGAGCTCAGTGATCGTGGCCGGTCTTCATGAAACACTAAGAACGACCAGACATGGATGATGAATATGCACGAGTACATCCAGAATGTGGCCAATAAAATCATCCAGGCCCCCGTAGCATTCGCCCCCATCCCGATAAACATCTTGGACGACCACGACTCTTCGACAAGGAAGCCAACAGCGTTTGGCATGTTATCCTCTGGCTCATACTGGTGTGGCTCTTCGCCGGTCTCAGTTTGCTATAGGGAAGGGATGTGGAAGAGTTATATCTTGGCGGGTGTCCAGACTTCGTGAGCGTCTGTCTTACGACTGTAGAAGAAAGACACACTAAATCTTGGAGTCTTTTGGCGGGTTTGACAGATCGAACCAAAACCTGCTCAGGGGTCACTAAGCTTCCCTTTTTTGAAGGTGAAGCAGCCTAGTCGGGTTCGTTTATTTTCTAATTAAGACTGTAATCTCACGGTATCGGTGTACAGACGGCAGACTACAGAACCCAAAACGTGTTTACTATCGACTGGTCAAGCATCTTAATTAGCGTCGTTCTCGAACTCCGGGAAGCCTATATCGGCTCATGGCAACCTTGTGACCTATACTAAGATGGACGGGGACGTTGTCCAGTTCATTGCTATCGCGGCTGCACTGTCAATAAATATGAGAAAGAAAACGTCTTATCGTTCGTCGGCTAATATTTTATTGCTGCTCAGCGAAAATACTGCACCTTTGGCAGTGATATCCTTGCTATAGTGATCTCCACTTGGACATTTCGCCGTTATCTGCTTGGTGGGCCTTTCGTGGTTTTAACGGACGGAAAGTTTTTTTGTGGTTAAGCCTGTTTAACCATTTGGAGGGTTAATTAGTTAGGTTGTAAGAGGAATTGAGCCAGTTCGATAGGGCGATAGTTTATAGGGTTGGTAAGCTGCATGGCAACGCAGATTGTCCGTCCGGTATACCGGACTTTCTTGCACTTTGTGGTTGCCCCACAAGGGGGCTGTAGCCCAGATGCACTAACTGCCGTCGGGCTCCCTTCCAGTGGTCGACGTTCGAAGAGAACGGCGATGACTTCATACCCATGGCATTTGCTTCGCCAGCATCATCTACTCCCGTTGGGTGGGGATTGGACTAGCGTGTCCACATCCGGTGTAGATTGCCGGAATGCTTTCATCAAGATAAAAACGTTAGTCGTCGTGACTATAAAGTCGATAGGACATGACGATTGTTTCTTAGTTTGATTGATTGATTGATTGGTTGGTCCGCAAAGGATCCAGTCCCTTTGTCAACCTCATATATATGACGATTACAGCTTGAAGGTTATTTAATAAAGATCAAAAACTGCGTAGTACTCTGAATAGTTAATGGTTGTACCAGTGGAACCTAGTCATATTGCATTTACTGAGCACTGGAGGACCATTAATGGTCTAATACAGCAGAATATTTGACTTTTAAACGTAGATCTTTAGTGTCTATTGACGAATGAAATACAGTGCCGTCACACTAGTGAAATACGGCATTAACCCACAATCAATCAATAAGTCATAAGGTGTACAGTAAAACGTTTAAATCCCGTTCAACATGAGATCTGTAGCAGATGACGCATAACGTTATTCCTGCTTTAACCAAAGTTCCTTTCTGCAATATGCTGATTAGGTGTTATCTAGGCTGGTATTTTCTATAGGATTTCATGGGAACAGGTGTTAAGTGTAAGTAAGCACTTACTAACATGTTATCATCTGCGATGGAAATTTCTTTCATGTGCCCGCAGAGAACATTGGGTTACCGTATAACTTCATATTGGTTGTGGCGCCCGTAAGTCTTTCCATAATCATCTCATACAAAACCAGATTAGTATCCCATAAGATTCTGCACAGATAGCGATAGGTGTATTTAACAAAAACATGGTTTATACTAATACAAAATGCAGATATATTGATTTTTTTACTGGAATACTGCATGAATTTAAATATTGTGTTTGTTGGATTAGCTATATGATCGAACTCTGGATTGTGAAGCATTTAGGTTGATTGGTTTTAAATGTCAATGTGCCCAGGATGATAATTAGTTTGCTATTTTACCGATATCGGAACAATTGAAGATAGAAATATAAACGATAAATACAAAGCAAAGTTTCATCTACGAGATATGATTCCAATCTGTCCACTATAGTGAGACATTTTTTCAAGGTAAAATTAAAAAGAAAATAAGAAAATATGAATGTCTTATCGCCAAATTGCAAACAAATGTCTCGCAATTAAGTTCATATAAAAGAAGCATTGTTTTCCTTTGCAGACAGCCACGTTCCAGTTGAATTCCAGTGTACCAAAAAAGTTTTAACCACTCATAGATCCAACATGAAAGGTGAATGCTTAGGGTAAGTTTACATGAGAGGCGAATGTTAAGGGTAAGTTCACATGGGAGGTGAATGTTAAGGGTAAGTTAACATGAGAGGTGAATGTTTAGGGTAAGTTCAAATGAGAGGTGAATGTTTTGGGTAAGTTTACATGAGAGGTGAATGTTTAGGGCAAGTTCACATGAGAGGTGAATGTTTATGGTAAGTTAACATGAGAGCTGAATGTTTAGGGTAAGTTTACATGATAGGTGAATGTTTAGGGTAAGTATACGTGAGAGATTAATGTTTAGGGTAAGTTTAGAAGTCAAGTTGTCATGTTACCATTGTATAGAACGATTAACCGGAGCGTATTCATAATCCAGCTGCTGTATTGCCTATTCAGGGCTTCGTGTTTGAAATGAACAGGAGAGCTGAAAATCACTAACCTGGTTGATCTTAGGGTATTATCTAAAAGGGTGAATTCTATTTAGCATAATGATAAATAGGAATATCTGCGAGAATGGAAAACGGTGTACCTTAATCGTAAATTAGGTGAGATTTAGGTGAGGGCGAGTGTGTCAAATAAATTTAGATCTATGTGTTGAGCATGTATGTCAGTTAGATCGATAAAGTCATCTGTAGTAGGCTACTAATCTGTCCACAGGGGTTACTCAACCAGACAATGATTCACTTTTTGTTTTTCCTCATTATTGAAGGCAAATAATATCAATGATATAAAGATTCAAATTAGAAATGGTAAAACCTCAATATAATTATAGCAAAAACTTTTATTGACTTTTATTACAATCTAAGCATAACTGTTATATTATTTTACACTTTGTGTTACTATTTTTGACTTGGAGTTGAATGTTAACTTTGTTCGTCCGCAACTCCATAGCTCTTTGAGGGAGATAAGCCGGATCTGAGTCCATTTAAAAAAAAATATATTTAATTGTTGTCGTTATGTTGATGTTGTTCACAGACAAGCCTTGATTCTGGTGTATTTGTGCTCATGTACCCTTGTCACCAGTCTGCCGGTAACAGACGAGTGGTCGCAAATAGAAGACGAGATGAAGTATATATCAACAGGCTCAGCAGGTGTTTGGGCGATAAACCTAATAGGCCAAGTCTTTTACAGAGCCGGAACTTACAAAAACGACGGTCAAAAGGGTACTGGATGGACATCTGTTCCTGGGACTTTAAAACAGATCGATGTTGGTACAAATATAGTGTGGGGTGTACAAGAGGATGGTGACATTTTCATGAGGCTCGGTATCACAAAATCCAGACCAGAAGGTTGCAGTTGGTTGCAACTCCCCGGTAATTTTAAGCAAGTGAGTGTCAGCCAGAATGGTCATGTGTGGGGAACAACTGACGATGCAGTTTTGACTCGAGTAGGTGCCAGTACGGACAACCCTGAAGGTGATAGTTGGCATGTGATCACAGGGTCAATGCGTATGGTCTCGGTAGGAGAGTCTGGGGTGTGGAGTCTCGACCTTTCGGGCAACATTTTCTATCGAGAAGGAACGTTCGGTGATATGGACACCTCAGGGACAAGCTGGGTACCCGTTCCTGGAAGTCTATCGTATATATCTTCAGGGGACGGTAAAGTATGGGGTTTAAACGATCTTGGTGAGATTTTTGCTCGTAGAGGAATGACACAGGCGGATCCAGAAGGTGACAGCTGGGAGCTAGTATCGGGAAATTTCAAACAACTCGACGTGTCGGCGGATACTGTCTGGTCCATAACCGATAGAAACAACATCTTTGTCAAAAAGGTCTAACCTGTCACATTATCATTCCCGTCACTATATTGATTGGTCAGTCAATGATAAGTAGAACTGTAACATGTAAGATAAACAATCGGTTACGTCTTTTGGTTCTACTAATTGGTTGCATAAATCCAATAAATAATATAGTTGCATATAGTCTTGGCCTCTTTCTTCAAGATTGCATTCAAAGATCTGTTCCAGAGGTTCTGGATTAACTTACCCGGTAATTTATATTGCAGTTTTTTTGCTTTTTGTTGGATTGGGGTTTAACGCCGTACTCATGTGTATCTCTTTTATATGACGATGGATTGTCCACCTCACATTGTTGCTTTTTTTTTAAATACGGAGTCGCAGCATGTGGGTCCAGACGATAGAGTATAAGGCTAGTCTTGTGTGTATTGATTTTCTACGTAATGAATAATTTCGACGAGGGTTCATCAAAATGTTAGTGGGTCGAGCGGACGAAACGTTTCACAAAACTGGTTGATTTGTCATGGAATTATCTAAATAGTAACTACAGTATTTCGGTATTGGCGGTTTAACTATATAAGTCACAAGTGAAAGAGTGACAAAGAATTCTTGATCCATAGTTATAAAACTATATGTTCTAAGCTATCTCCATCGTCAGAGAAATTACAAATGCAAGTAAATAATATGTGTATGGCTTATAAGTAGGCCTAACTAACAATGGATAACCATGTCAGAAAGAATAATAGTAACAGTATATAAAAAAAAAATGTGAGTGAGAAGCCCAGGCTGACAAGCAAAATAAACATACAAAAGAATATGGACAACAGGGTGGGGTAGCATAATATGAATTATAACCAAATTAACATTGAGTTGTAGTTCATATCAAAAGTATACATAATAGAAAACATAGAAGGATAATGGAATTGTTAGGACGAAACTCAAAACGCATCTGTTCATAACAGTATAACATAAACTAGGATAAACAAAAATCAGCTCGTTCCAAATATGGCAAATTGAGCAAGCGAGCGGACGGACAGGACACACACACTGCCAGATGGAAAATAGAATCGCTATATATCCCCAGTTAGCCGCGCGAAGCAGGTGACTAGTACAGCAATTGTCTGATAAATTATGTGACACATACTCTGGATTGGGAGGAACAAAATCCAACCACTCACCTGTTTATGAACAACAAATGTTGTTAATTGTCATTATACTTGCACAAAGACACAAGTTTGAATTTGTAAGCATGGTAAATGCCTATTTGTGTTGTTACACACAGTTTAGTCAAAGTATGCTGTGTCAACGTTGAACGCAAGGTGAGGTGCCGAGTGGGTAAACCTAATAATATAAAATTCTTGCAGCATAAGAATATAATACGGCAAATTCATTGTGTGATAAAATCAAGTAATAATGTTTAGCAAACCATAATCAAAAACGAGAGAAAAAAAAAAATAAAAATTTGGTACCCTTACGTTTTTAATTGTATATTACCATTTTCATTAATATGCTCTAGTAAAACTATTAACACACTGAACAAGTGTGGATCAATTTAAAACAAACAAGAGTCCAGTTTCAAAAGAAATGTATAGGCTTGGCGGAAAAAAAAAACATGTAACTGTTACCCTGGGGTCAAGAAGGACCAACACTCTGTAACGATGAACAAAAATTGTATTTAAGATTTTGTGTAGTTTACATCTGGTCACCTAGACAACAGGAAGCCAAATCACAAAAAAATATCATAAAAAATGCTGTAGAGAATATAATCACAATCCATTACTCAACTGTTACTTATATTATATTATTATTTTATTGTTATCGGTCTATAATCCGATTCAATGGATTTATCGTTTAAACATTAGAAATTCCCTGAAATGTCACAAGGATCAGAACAATCTTCCATACATTTAATAAAAACTTATACTAAACCATTAAACTAGACATGGTAAATCATTAGCCCGCTTTGATTTGCGCATAAACACTGTGTAGCTAAATATATACTTGATAACCACCATACGTTATGGACTATCCAGTCTTCCATACTTTCCTGATTTCCATAACATAATAACAAAGCTATTTACTTATCATGTTTTAATTACAATAAATATATCCAGACTTAAAGATAGGGTATATTTAATCATGACTGTCATCAGTAATCAAACGATCTCAGGTGGGACTTAGCTTTTGTAGGCCCCAGTGCTGCACGTTATGGTACCAACTGATGTAGCATTGTGGTCAGAAAATCCACATGGCTGGCGCAACATTGGTTCTGTTTATCGAGAAAACTAGCTAACAAACCATATTCCTGGTACGAATAAGTATGAACGAAAAAACAACAGTCCCTCAGTTGCTCTATGAGTGGGCCCAGAGTGGCTACATCCCAGTAAACGTGAACAAAAGATGCATTTAAGATTGTGTAATCTACATCGGGTCGCCGAGACAACTAGGAAGCTGCCTGAGGTTACACACAGATCAAAACACATCGTTCCGCTCTACTCTCGATATGGTCATTTGAGATCCGCACTTACGCGAGGAAAACATAGTACAGCACTAATTTGTAATTTTTCTATAACTAATTAAACAAAAATCAACATTACGAAAGTGAAATAAAATTTTGAAAGCAAACATTAACGACTACTCTTAAAAAGTAATGCATAGTCAAGGGGAGACAAATTAATATAGAAGCAAGGAACCAGTTTGTAGTCCAGTTATTCCCCCTGATACGCAGAAACGTTTACCATGTACAGTACATCCATTTGGACACAAGTTGATTATATTTTGGCTTCAGTAAGCTTTGGTCCATTACTGCTTTTTAAACAACCAATTCCTTTGTTTGAGATAGGGCTGTTAACAACCAGATTTGCATTTAAATTCCATTGTTGAAAAAAGTATCATTTTTGAAAAAAGAATTTACCAGTTTTGAAAGAATACACAGTTTTGAAAGAATAAACAGTTTTGAAAGTAACATATACAAGTTATCAAATAAACCAACGACCGACTTTAAATACAACTTTTGAAATACAAAAGTCTGTTTTTTCAGTATTGGTTTAGTTGTATTTCATTTGTAGCATTTCTTTCAAAACTGGTTGTTTTGTTATTTCAAAGCTGGCTGTTCTCTTGCAAAACTGGTTAATATGTATTTTAATTATCGATTTTTAGACATGGATATGTGAAATTCTTTTCCACATATGTAAAGTTAATTATTTACTTTACATATGTTAAAAAGAATTTCCCTTATGTAAAAAATAATTCGATCAACATACCTGAAAAAGAATTCGACATATCTAAAATAAGCCTTTATTCTACATATGTGGAAAATTTTTCACTTATGTAAAATAAAACGTTGAGTGGAACTTTTTTGTAGATATCTGAAATAAAGCACACATGACCTCAATTACAGATTTCTCCTTAACAGCCTGTATATAGGGCCAATAAATTTGCCCAAAAAGTACAATCTGGTCGTAAGAACATCCACTCTGTGCATTTCGCAAAGCATTTGTTATTTTCTAGCGAAGAATAAATGAGGGAAACTACAATTGTTTAATAGGCCTACACTTGCGACCGATTCTGTAGAGAGCGTTACTACGTCTGATTCGTCTGTGATATAGCCTATTAGGATTCGCCGGGAAAATAAAATGATGTAGACCATAATACAAATTCTGAATAAAAATAAACTTGCTGCCTAATATTATATTCACTCTTTCTTTGTCATCTTAATTGGCATTTTTCATAAAATGTATGGTTGTGTATGCTTGGCTGTAAATATATCCTTGTGTTCGACTTTTGGCAGTCTGCACTCAATTACCTATATATCTGGGATGTATTTTGTTGTTGTTGTATCTCGCTACAATGGAAAAATTGATCAAATGTCTCGACTGGGAGTGTGCCCTGCTGAAGGTTAACTTGCAGGGCATGTGGAATATATTCAAAGATCTTTGCATTCGTCTGAAAAGTTTTCACAAGACGATAGGAGCGCAAAAGAAGGTTGGATATCAGTCCCTTGCTATGGGGAGAAACCATTTAATATGTGAAATAGTTAGGTTTAAGGGTTTTATTTTACTTATGTTGAAAAGAATTCACATATGTTGAAAAGATTTCTACATATGTTGAAATGAATTCTAGATAAGTGGAAATCTTTTCAACATAAGTAAAAAATAATCTTGCATCTGTGAAAAGGAATTGTACATAAATAAATTAAAAGCAAAACTAATTCGACAGATGTAGAATAAAGGTAGAAGTGATAAAACGGCTTGCCATATAGCCCAATTAGCTCCATTGTTAAATACTTATCTCAAATGTTTATGGGTTTTCACTTTTTGAATGTTGGTGTAGTAAAAAATGTAATCTAAGTCAGAGGCTGGTTCTTTCACAGAAACAAGCAAGGATTCAGTCTTTGACGTGTCTTCAACCAACCACTGTTTAGACCACAATAAATACTATATAGGTCTTGTTCCAGAAAAAATGTTTGTGACAACAAACAGTCGGAATTTACATAAAGGCATGTATCGTTTGCGTACATTTGCAAACGCGATGTAAATTTGTTCTGGTAAATCGTTTATGTACACTGAAAACATAGTGGCCCTAATACTGATCCTTGAGGAACACCAGAATTTACTGGATTTTGATTAGATTCAGAACAACCCAAAAACACCCTTTGTTTGAGATTGGTTAGGAAACCTTTTTACAAAAAAAGCAAACGACCCTCAATTCCTAACCTTTTTACTTTAAACAACAAAGCAAAGTGCTAGATATTATCAAATGCCTTCGAAATATCGAAGCAAATCAACGGATTTTTTTTCTTTTCATAAAATTCTTGGTCAATGTCAAGATAGAGGTCCAGGAGATGTTTGACAGTTGAGTGCTTGGGAAGAAATCCCGACTGTGAGAAAAAAAAAACATTTTGTTAATAAATACAGCTATCCGAGAAAATGGCCCGCGTCTGTGGCGTGATGTTGCCGGTTGTACGTGATAAGCAAACAATTACTACATAAATAGTAGTGCGATGCTATTTTGGAAAAAGCACTACTATTTATGTAGTAATTTGTTTTTATTAACGCTATTATGTATTAATTCCGGCTCTGTGGGTGACGTCACCGCGACATGTGTCACTGTGTATAAAGTTGTTGCTGTTGGATGACATGCCAATTTTTTTCTAAATGAGTTCTTATTAAAACTGTGGTTGTGGGGGTCTGGAGTTAGATTTTAATTGCAAATTGTTAAGAGAATTTTTCGTAAGATTTGTGTTGCCCTGAGAAGATCATTTGGAAGTAAAAGAGTATCTCATTTTTTTTAACTGAAAAGGTCATGGTTACCGCCTGCCACCACTTAAGGATGGCATGATAAATCTCAGGGACCTCCTACCGGACGGCTATCGACCCGGTTGCCTATGAGACCTCTGTCCGCTATCTGGTGAGGATGGTATACACGTCAACTTCGTCCTCTCGTGATAGTTGTGGTCGAAGTGGCAGTATAGGGGTTCCTGGGGGTGGTTTGTGGTACACCCCTCTGTTTGTGGTACACCCCTTTGTCATCTCGCCACCGTCTCGGCCTTTAGGATTTTGTCCTCCTTCTCTAGTTCGGTGATGGGTGAGGAAATGGTTTTGAATACCGCTCCCACCGGGTTGAGGTGAATCAGCTTCATCCGACAGCTCGGCCCTCCGCTGCTGGTTTAACGGACAGGATAGCATTCTTGGCGTGGTTAACATTATCGTCACCATTCTCCGTCGTGGCTGGCGTGGTGCTTGTTGGTTTCATGATTGTGGTATGGCTTGATGTAGATTGGTTACCTCTTTATATACAAAAAGCTCAGACGTGTGAAAAACTTGTTGGATTCAAATGATCAGAGCTGGAAAACAAATCTGAAGTGAGCCTTGTGTTAGACTTCGGGGTGCTTGGCGGCTCTCCTTTGCGTAGACTAATGAGGTTAATGTGTTGGTTAGGAAAAGCGAAGGCGCTCTATCTCGTAGTGTGGTTTTTAACCGATCGAGCTGCAACCTTTTAAGACCCAATAAGATTTACTGTCCACAGTCGTGTGAGTTGAGCTAGACAGCGGCTGTTTTCATCGATATTATAAATAAAACGGTGTAGTCACCACCTGTAGGTGGGTGGTAGTTCTTTTTTGTGTTTGTGGTTATCTTTTGGTCATCGCCGCTCTACTGTGAGTCTCTATAACAAGAAGTGTGAGCGATGGATAACTAGCTCAGTATTGACTACGTAAGCCTCACGTCTAGCGTAGCGCGACGTCCATTTAGCTGCTGCACGCAAATCCTACTATCTCGTCTATCAATGCCTATTGCCACGAACTGTCATTAAAATTACCCCACGATTCTCTATTTGTGTCATTAATATCATTAAATAATCACAATAAATCAAAACACTAAATTGTTTTATTGTAATTAGCAGATAAGTTGGCATAGAACAATAAACGTTTTTCGGCATGCCCTCTGACATCGTTCTTAAGACAAAAACCGATGACGTAATGAAGATGTTAAAATATTATCCGGGAAATGTTTTGATCACGTGACATTTAAGTCATGCAATTACACAAAGTTACAGGTCCACATTCCGTTTGTGGTTCGCTTGTTTGGTCGTATCATCGACCGAGATAATATTATTTTCAAACTTGAATCTAGATTATTGATAAGAAGGTTCCATTTACTATCCGGGTAAAGTGTAAAGTAGGAAAAACTCAAACGACGTGACGTCATTGACAATGCCGCTGTTGTTGTGTTTTCAAAAATTCTCCATCAAACGCAACTTTTAATTCAGGATTAAAGCTTACTTGACTTGTTCGGCATACTAAAACTATTGCCGAACAATTTTTGAGCTGATAAGTAACATTAAGATTGTTGGATAAATAGCCCAACAGCTTTTATTAATTTTACGTTTTTGCGTGCAGCACGGGATAGTGGACGACCACAGCTGAGAGCAGGGAGGCTGTGTATTACCCATAGCTAACTACTTCTGTGCAGTCAATCTTGTTGATAGTGTAAAAACAAGTGTTAAGTTATACATTGATATGATGTACTGTCTTGACTATCCTGTTTTTTGTTTTGTTTTTTTTTATAAATTATACAATTTTATGTACAACATGCACATTTCAATAAATGTATATTGCCGTTAGGTAGTTTAATTGTTTGGTTTTAGAGATTGCTGTTGCATTAAGAGTAATCTTAAATGTGAAATAACTCAAAAATAGCAGATAATACAACCAAGCAAACCATATAATCTAACAACAACACTGATTGCATGGGTGTGCATTGATTTCAGCTCTGTTGTTCGTGGTAGCAATGAGACGTTGAGGGAAGAAGATTTATGTCAAGGCTTTGAAGTGTCTGTTGATGATGAGATTGTCAAGGTAAAATTCTGTTACGTTAGAGTCACTGGTTTAGTAATGTTTGTAATCAAATATACCCAGAGGGCTTTCAAAGCAAAATAAGCTTTAACTCTCAGAGGGACAAAAATGCAAGGAAAAACACAACCTAATGTCTTTTGGTATCACACTTGGAATAGGTTCAAAGCGTCTAGACAATTTACAAATCTCCCCTTTACCATCCTACAGTATGGTTCAATATATCTGCAACTGATCACTTCTGTGTTATGAATGTGTGTGATACATGGTAAGAGATTTAATCATCTACCTCCTTAGAGAACTATGATTTTATCGTCCATTATAGAAAAGAATAATAATGTATTGGAAAGAAACAATTATCTTCTCTTTTTTTTGGAAAGATTTCCAGCTATACCTTAAGAGTGTTATACAATTGGCGAGTACCTGCTGGCTACTCAGCTTGTTTTTCCAGAAGTTTGATAATTGTGGTAACTAAATTAACTTGCTTTTATTAATTGTAGGCCTTCCAGAAGCAGTATAAAAACATCCCAGCAGAACAGTGTCCCCCGATGCCCCTGGCTTCAATGAGCCCTCGTACCTCCACAGCCCAAAACTCTCCTGTGGCGGTCGGTGGGGGAACACAAGGCATCCATAACCTTCCCGTGGAAAATAGTGTGGGGACACATGTCTCACAAAACATTCCCACTGCTTATAGTGTAGGAGCAGAGGTCACCCAAAACACCCCTGTGACTGTCAAACAAGTCGCCCAAAACACTCCTTTGGCAAACAGTCAGTTCCCCACAAACACTCCTTTGATAGTTAAACCAGTCACCCAAAAGACTCCTGTGGCAGACAGATTGGTCGCCCAAAACAACCCTGTGATATTTAAACCAGTCTCCCAAAACACCCCTGAGGCAATCAGTCCTGTACCACAAAACACCCATGTGGAAGTTAAACCAGTCTCCCAAAATAGCCTTGTGTCAATCTCTCCGGTCACTCAAAACACCCCTGTGACAGACATACCAGTCACCCCAAATCCCGCTGTGCCAAGTCCGGTAGGGAAACCAGTCCAACAGAATGCTCCCAGTACTATAAGGAAGGGTCAGCTTGTTATCAACACCCCGTTTCAGGTATATTAATCTTTATCTGTCTTCCCTGTTTACAACTATACAGTGTGCATCAATTGTGCCAAGTAAAATTTAATAATTGTATGGTTATAATCTTATTTGGACTGTAAATATGGTACACAACTGTTCTCATGGATACACGGTTAATCCTAATACCCTTGGGTACAACATTAAACCTTTATCAAACAAACCTAGGAACCTTCAACTGTTGTTTATCTCACAAAAGTACTTGATGAGCAAACCTTCCTATCATCTTAAAATAAGTTTATCACTTGATCATGTAATCTGATAGTCTTGGTAAAAGTTATACACAAACATTCTAAACAAGCTGAACAGCTTCTGTAAAACTGAAATATAAAGGACTTTTACTCTCGTAGTCTCTTGATATTTTGTTTCCTTATTTGATGGATTTTGTTCTAAATTGTGCCTTTTTATTGCGAGAAATTATTTTTCTCATTAATTATTATCTACATGTATATAGTAAAGGACTGTTCAAATCAAGCAAACAACATATTTAATTAAAATTTCTTGTGGCTGGGATACCATGAAGTTTGTCAAAATATCCTTATGCCCTGTGAGGGAGCGGGTGGGCCATGGCCCTGCAGAATACTCCCTCGGCTTCCTCAGTCAATCGTAAGAGGCGAGA
>JARFOD010110204.1:0-15528 GCA_031763545.1 Mopalia muscosa
TTGAACAGTGTGGTCCATAACCATAGATAAGATATCTAACATGCTACATGTATAATAAGAGGATTAAGTTCCAAAGTCACTACCTAAGTAATATACTGTCTGGAGTAAAGAGAGAAATAATCTGTGCCGGCACCATAATGGAATAAAATAGAGATAATGATGAAGAAGTTATAATAGTATGTTGATATTTAAGGATGTAGAAGGAATCGGTGAGAAAGACACAAAATTAGTAGTGTGAAATTCATATAAGATACACATACATGTTACCTGATAAATTATATAAGGACAGAAAATAGACGTAGCATGGTTATAGTGGTGGTGCCGTTGGTGGAGCTACATGTACATGAGCAATATAAACTATCAATGAATATGGTTCGGGAGGGGTAACTTATATCAGAGCCCAGTCCATAATTTGGGAAATGGATGTCCTTCGTCTCTGTTTATTTCAGGTTTCAGATTATGAATGGCTAGCGCCTTGTGCAGAATACGTGTCTTCATAATGTTTGCGTTAGCAGAAATTATGTTGACATTGTCCCATAGGACGGAGTGATTGGGATGAAGGGATAGGTGTTCAGCCACTGCGGACTTTTCCAGTGTGCCATTGCGGCCTGCTGCCTGGTGCTCCTTGATTCGCACAGACAGCGGTCGGCAACTAACACAAACAATTGGAAGAAACGTATGCTACACGAGGCGCTAGCCATTCAGAATCTGAAACCTAAAATGAACAGAGACGAAGGACATCCATTACCCAAATTATGGACCGGGCTCTAATATAGGTACCCCTTCCTCCTCCCCCTCCAAAAACATATTCATTAATATAAGTTTTGAACGACATTTAGAAGTGGAGTAACATAATTATACAATTTCTGGATAACCACTTCTTGATTTGTGATAGAACAAAACAAGAAGTGGTTATCCAGAAATTGTATAATTAAATTCATTAACAGTTTACATTGTACATGTAGCTCTACCAAAGGTATCACCACTAACCATGCTACATCTATTTTCTGTCCTTACAAGTAACATGTATGTGTATCTTATATGAATTTCACACTACTAATTTTGTGTCTTTCTGACAGATTCCTTCTACATCCTTACATATCAACATGCTATTAGAATTTATTTTTCTTCATCATTATCTCTATTTTATTCCATTATGGCGCCAGCACAGATTATTTCTCTCTTTACTCCAGACAGTATATTACTTAGGAACTTAATCCTCTTATTATACATGTAGCATGTTAGATATCCTACCTATGGCTATGGACCACACTGTTCAACAGAACATTAGACCTTGTTTATTTAACTACTTTATAATTCTGTTATATAGCTTCGCCTCTTCTATTTTCCTTTAGTCAATTTTACACCAGATGAAGATACAGGCATATGTATCGAAACGTTTTGTTCTATCACAAAACAAGAAGTGGTTATCCAGAAATTGTATAATTACATGAACAGTATGTACAATGAAGTGAATTATCAGAAATACATGACGCAAGAGCTCCCATTGGATCAGGCTGACCTTGTATCTGTACGAATGCCTTGGTGCCAAATTGAATAATAATAAGCAAAAATTCCCACCTCTCGGGACAAATAAACAACGATAAATAAAACACATGCTTTCTTTGCAACAAATAATACGTCCATTGCATATTATGCTCGAAATAATGCCTTGGTAGAAGTCATATTCAATATAATTTACAAATAAAGTCCATGTTGCGGCCAGGCCCTATTACAAACTAAATGACCAGCGTTAAATCTGTTTTGATACCCAGAAGAGCTGTAGACAAATTACAAGTTCTCAGCTATGATGAAGGAAACTGGCCAGTCGATTGGGTCTGATCAATCACTAATTGCTCACTAAGGCTAGGGCTGCTGTTAGGTTGATGGTGAATTTGACAGAGGATACAGACGATGGTCACGAAACATCATTACATTGCTACTGAACATCCTCACAGGCTACACTTTATGCCTCATTGTGCAGCAGAAACTGTTGTATCCGTCCATCCTTTTGGGTCAAATTAGTGCTTTACAATAGCATTTACAATAAATGCCAAGGGCAAAACTGTTTCTAAGATTGACAAACTAAGACAGTTTAATTGAAATTTTCATTGAAAATAATTACCATAAGTCTGTTTAAATGTTAACCATTATTTAAAGCCTGCGCCGCAGCCAACATGGTCGAACTTGGCTTGGCAGAGATTAATTTTTAAAAAGTGAAATATTTCATAATTTTGTAAATGTCAATTTCTCCCTTGGTTCAATTTAATTTGTTTTTAAATATATCCATCCCATTTCCCATTTCATTAAATATATTTTAAAAATGGATCTGACCCGCATGTATGTTTTCTCCAACTTCACACTAAGTTCCTGCCCACATATATAAGGAACCAGCATGATTACCGTTCTTGTGAATTCCTTGGACAAATAAAAACGCAACAATTCGCAGTATTGACTTCACACCGAGGATAATGGATAAATGATTAGTGTACTGGCCTCGATACACCGTGCACAACAACAAAATGATCAAGGGAAGCGGTATGTCCATAGGGCGAGGGATCACAATTACGATTCACAGAGGCCTTCATGCGTCTTAGCCAGAACTATTTGTGAATAGGATCGGCATCAATCAAGGTCCAGGTGACTCCCACATTCGTTAAATCACTATCAAGTCAGCGAACGAAAGATAAATGAGAAGATATGGATTTTATTGTTTAATGCGAAATTGAAACTGGAGCAAATGATCTACAATCTTTATACTGGAAACCTGGGTCTGTCCCATACAACGAATGGGCTCCATCTATACTATTTCCAGACTTGACAATCACTCAGTATATAATTAATCAATCTTTACACTGGAAGACCTTGGTATGTCCAATAGAATTTCATCCATACTTTTACCATAAGCTGAGAAGACAGCCGTGGACATTAAATGTTCTCATTGACACTACACACTGGATGAACTCAATTGTCTGTTTTATAATCAATACAAAAATCAGTACAACGGAAATCTTGCTTCTTTCCGTTTATGGCTCCATCTCCTTATTTATACGGCAGGTGGTTGGGGGGAGTTTCATGTCGCCCTGGTGCTCTCAAAGCTAAAGAGGAAAGGAAGCCCATCTGTGATGTCTGTATTAGGTCTTGCTATATGGTCCTGTATTTGTCCCGTCTTTGTTCGTTGTCAGTTGTTCCAGGGTGGTTTCCTTCACTGATTGGACTGGAACGTCGTCATACAAGTGAAATACCCTTGAGTACGACATTAAACCCCAATCAAACAAACAAACCTTATTCATACGAGCTTAGGCACATTCACTATATCCTTATTGAGTGTTTTATATAAATTACCGTTAAGATGAGAATCAGCATCAACTGAAACACAATGCTCGAATAGTGACAATTGAGTGTTACTATTTTATTATAAACGTAAAATACTGACAATTACTTTAACTGCAACTCAGGGGGCATCTTAAATTAACTGCCATAAAAGGGTCTAAGAGATGGTTACTGTAGAGATCTTTTCATTCGCCATAGAATAACGCAGAGAAACGGTTAGACTGTCACGACAGCATTGAAGTTTGGTGGATAAAAACCCCTGTTGAGATAATTTTATGTTAAATTCAGATTTATCTTCATTTTTTTTTTTTTTTTTTTTTTTGAACGTGGTTGTCAACGAATTCTTGTCGCATTGCGTAGAATATATGGGATAATGAATGCCGAATACCACTGTGAAGTTATTTAAAGCCAGACCTGAGATTTAAAAAAAGTACTAAAACTTCTGGTTGTTTCATTGTTACGGGTATTGACACAGACGATCAGCCGTCATGTCCACCTCTGTTGATTGGTTTGTTTCGTGGCAACAGCATAACAAATGCGTGACTACACTAAATATAAATAACCGTCTTGTGTAAGCTTATTATTTGCAGATTTTCCAATTGTCAAATTCTTTATCGCTGTTATATAAATATTAAGGTACGAAAGTTTCTTTCGATGCAATTTTGTTTTTCAAGCGCGGAAAGTCGACTGGAGGATATATGTAAGAAGACAAATATATCAGAGAAAACAACTTGCGACCAATAGAAGAAAGGAAACGCAAATTTCTTTAACAAAAAGACAAAGCTGGGTCCCAAATGAGAAATGCGCTGTAAAGACAAATCGGGTTACCTCATCCGTCTGCCAGACACAACAGATCCGCTAATCTTCTCGTATTTAACCTATATCGTTACGGCGTTTATGTTCCTATCACTTATGTTGATCGTGAGGTCAATTTTCCCTACGCCCACAAGCCCACTCTCTTAGGGCAGTTTCAAAGTATTGAGGTCAATTAATGGTTTAACAAACAACACCTCAATCCAATGGTTGTGTAATTTTGATATTTGATGCTAAATCAATATGTGTCGTCATATAAAGTATAATGTTTTAATATTTAATAATATGCCACAAAAACAGAAGAGTGCAAACAATGAAAGCGACCGTTTACTACATTATTGGTTGAAGTCGATTATGTCCGAATCTCGACGATGTCTCGCCACTTTTAAGTTCCAACACCTTCGCTGACATAATGAATTTGTGGTCACTTAACTGAAGCACATTCGGGCCAGAGGGAGGCGAGAAGCGGGCTGAAGCTAACAAGGTCGATATGAATCTTGACGTCGCACACGCCACGGTTTAATCGACCACAGGTGACGATGTAAAAGGCCAGTAAGATTAAACCAACGTCTTTTTCACATCTGTCACTTTGTTATGGTTTTAATTGTGCAATACTTTTCTCTCATACATATCAAATATCCTGGACCAATCATTAGGACATACATTTGTCAGAACCTTCAAGAAAAATTGACCTGATACCAATTTTCAGTTTATTATTATGCAACAGGGATCGGTTGCTCAAAGCTCCGGAAGCATAACAGCCAGTTAGATGACGCCGCGTCACAAAGAAATGGACGTCACGTCATTATACAATTTCATTGTTACGCAACTACATGTAATTGCCCGTTAAATTAACTGGGGCCGGTTGTTCAAAGCTCCGTTAAGTTAGCAGTCCGTTAGATGGCGTTGCGTAACAATTTCTATTATGACGTGAAGTCTATTTCTTTGTGACGCGACGTCATCTAACTGGCTGTTAGGCAAACGGAGCTTTGAGCAACCGACCCCAGGGCGACATCTAATTAACTATCATACGTCATGGGTGCATGTTTGAGTTAACTGCATATCTTTCCCCATCGAGTCGTGTATTGATTTATTTAAAAAGCCATGCTTGAAAACGTTTCCACAGTTTATTTGTTCACAACAGACTACTGCACGCTAATTCCTTTAATGTTCAAACACAAAGCAGCGTTGTAAAGAAAATTGGACTCACTTGATTTAAAACAGTGAGGTGGGGCAATTAGAGAACTGAGTTTTCCTTCCATGTGTGTTAGGGGAAAATAACTTAACTGAGTATTTTCCAGGTTTAAGCAAAGTTCAGGAGGGAGTTTTAAGTTACATTTATTGATCACAAGAAAAAAACAGAAAAACTATGAACAATGCAATCTGTCATTCTGTTAGAATGTCAATTTGAACTTCTATACTTCCTATGTCAAGGAGCATACTGACGTCAGCAATTTTACCAAAAAAAATGTTCAAGCACTTAATGATTATAGACAAGTGGTGTATTCATATACATCATGGACTGCATAGATGTATTACCAGTTTGCAGTCTAATAGTATTATACCTGTACGTCAATTCGTCGGGCGCACGTGTGTTAACATCAATCGTATTATTTCCCTTGTTTACTGAATTATCTCGTAAAATTTGGTCCAACAGCTTGTTGATACCACAATCTAAACAAACTTTAATTCTGCCGCATTGCACACAGCAGAGGATGAGCTAATTCCTGAATATAAAATAACTAACCAACAGTTAATACATGATGAGGGGCGGTCTGTGTAGAGATACCAGATAAGGGCGAATTGAGAGTCACTAAGCAATCGATACAAGAAATCGGGTGCTCCTAACTCAGATTAGATCAGGCTGACCTTGTTTGTATACAAATGTGCTGGTAACATATGTGCTAAATTAAAACACAAAGCCAATTAGAGAGACGGTTTGTGAAAAAATCATCAGGCATGTAAATGTTAATAAATTAATAACTAAATTACAGATTGCATCGTTGTATTTTCAGAAAGCAAACAGTTAAATATACTGGTGGGTCAAACTTAAGGGGACATAAATGCAAAAAGAGACGAAATAAACATCGTATGTAGGCCCCTATAACTACTGTTTTTAGATGGAAATCAGACGATATTTTTCTTTTGAGTACTTTTAATGACAATATAATAGTTTGTGTCCTATTCCCACTGATAGAATGAATATAAACCACAAGAGCCAGAATCATCATTTTTTTTAAATAACGGGCAATTTTTTCTCGTTTGTCACAAAACATAATGAATAGATCCGTGTGTATTCTACTTGGTAAGGCTCAGGGTCGTAGACAAGCGGTTTGTGTCTGCTTACTACTCCTACTTCGATATACCGTCCATGAGTCCACATGTCGATAATAAACTACAATGTGGCTCTGGAAAACACCGGGAAAGGGGGGAGGATTGTTTATACAGGATTTTTTCGTTAAACCTCTGTCAAACAAATTACGACATCTATTTGATAATTGTATATTCATGTATTATCTATTTTTTGTACAGTCATTGTATACCCAACCGAATACGTTTTCTTTCTGGCTTAGTAAAACGCACCAGTACCCCCTTCGTGTATTCCTACGCCTATAGCGTTACGCAGACTGGCTATCCTAGGCCCAGAGCGTTACGCAGACTGGCTATCCTAGGCTCATACTGTTACTCAGACTGGCTACCCTACGCCCATACCGTTACGCAGACTGGCTATCCTACGCCCAAACCGTTACGCAGAGTGGCTATCTTGTCGTGGGCTGGGTTCCACCTCCTTCTTTCTAGTCATCTAATTACATCGCTTTCGATGTTAATGTCCTTTTGCTTCCAAGAAGTCAGTATAATAAATATATTCTACTAATTTCAGTGTATGTTACGGTAAATATCTGCAGTCTACTACTATAGGAATCAAATATCGCTTAGCATTATTTTCAACGCAAAACGAACAAGACTCATGATTAAATCATTAAAACTCAGCCCATTTCTCAAAAACCCGCTGAAGGAGCCTGTCAACAAACATATCACATTTGTGATAAACATGAAGACCATTGGATATATTGTTGTAAAATACTGTATCTCTTTTAGTCTATCATAAAATGTATCTTTATTTACAGATATTGAGTAAGAGTGCACAAAAGTGTCTAAATTCAAGTTTAAACACTTACTAAATGCCGAATGCAGTTCAACTGGTGGTTGTCAACCCGCCATATACCCCCTTTCTTGAGGTAAAATTAGATTTGGAATTTTAGCAAAATGCTTTTCCGCCACTTTCGTTGAACGACAAAGGATACAGAATTTAGTAGATTTGGATTATGAAATCTGAAACACGTTAACTATTTATTTCAAGAGCTGAGCTTCGCATCGAGATCTGATGCAGAGCAATTACACATTTAGCAGCGTTTACACACTAAAGCTTATGTTGTATGATTTGCTATTTTACACAGCTCGTGAAAAACAAGATAATGTGGTTGTCATATGTACACTATACTGTATATGATCAGCCGTTCAATCCGTTTTCTCTATAACCAGGAAAACTGTAGACAAATCACGTCCTTTCAGCTATGGAGAAGGAAACTGGCCAGTCATTAATTATTGAGTCTGGTCAAGCGGTAATTGTCCTTAAAAGCGAGGCTACTACGAAGAATATGTAAAGTACGGTAGATAATAAACTAGACTTGGGAGATACAAAGATTCAACAATTGCCATTTCTCTGTGGCACATAATATTCCATAGCGTCATTTGTTAGCTATACTACAACCCGTATACAGCCATGCGGACAGACAATTTGGGTATGGTTTCGATCGGGAGTCGGCCACCCCTACTCAAACAGGTTAACAACTTTGTAAGCCTGTCGGTGACTTCGTGGTCTTGAGTAATCTGTCTAAATAAAACATCATAATAAATTCCACTCCATGGTCCCGTTGTGGAGGCAAAAACCCTAAGTCAAAATACGTCATTAAGATTTCCCTTCTTACTTACAATGGCATTTCACTTCTAACGTGGTGGATAATGATCAATTAAAGGATCGTTCTTGTAACCAAACACCCTTTGTACACAACATGGTCATCAATATTTTATTGAAAGTTAAACACTTAGACTTTATTAATATTGATCTGCTCTTCTAATTACAATGAGTCGAATCCAGGTACTTAAGTTTGGAGTCCTTGATAACGCGTTATAGATTAATGCGATCCCCACTGTCATATGTTGGGGCGTAATTTCAGTGATGAAGGGGGTAGATGTTACATCGCATTATCCGGTTTTATAATGTCTACATTGACGTCAGTTTACCCACCTGGTGTTAGATATATATTAACTGGACTGGATTTATAGCGAACTTTTAAATGCCTCCATGTATTCCACACACTTTAAGTGTTGGCTAGCAGTTTTCTTATGTCTCTTCAAGAAGTTTCATTTTTTTAAGATGACAATGTGGGCATCAAAACAGATTGCACAGACAAGAAGGTCTACTTAAATGATCTGAGCGAAATTTGGAAATGAAGGAGGCACATTTGTTTAGTTCAAGTGCTGATTTTCTTAACAAATCACCAAAAGTTTATTGTATGCTTTTGAGATTTATTCAGTTTCAAAAAGTTTCAAATGTATGATTTACACATCTGTCAACGATATACACATGTATAATGCCCCCGCATATTTCCTGCCACATCATGGATTGAGACCATTTTTTCCTTCGAAACCAGCAAGTGCTTGAGAAGAATGTGTCAGTTTAAAAACGCCTTTTACTTGAGACTTACGTTATCGCCCGTATAAATGACTAATTCTTACATTTTTATTCTTGTCTGCCAGATTATTTCACGTAAGTCGATTTTACACAGCTGTTCAAAATCACAGAAGGGTCCATTGCGGTTTCTACTGGCATGGTTTATCACTTGATATTTTCTTTAGCAGAATGTTTATGTATCGGAAATACAGCAAGTCAATATGAAAGCATTATCTAATTAGCTTTAGCATGTGTTCCCTATAATATTAAAGAACGGCTCGTATAACACAAGAGATAAAAATAATCCTCTGTAACATTATGTAGACAGTGAAGTACATTCCCTGAATATTATTAGTTATTGACGTTTTTCGAAGAGTGTACGGACTTTTATGACCGTCCTGCAAACTTGTACGCCCTGAGACGCAGGCGAAGGGGCGTACGGGCTTGCAGGGCGGTGTTAAAGTCTGTACACCCTGAGGAAAATGTCTATAACGAATTTATTATCCGCCAAGTCACAGTATGTGCGTTTATTCACTTAGAAATCACAAGAAAATAAATTCAGCGGCGATAAGATCTGTGTTTACCGTCCGAGTTACCTCCCCTGAAAGCATGCGCTGCCGTGACAACGCATGCAGCTTTCAGGCACGTTGAAAGGGCCGATGACGCTGCAAAAATATGGCGAGCGCAAAGACGTTTGTGGTATTTTAGCGTCATTAAAATTGAGCCATTGTAAAGCAGATATGTTTTGAACTAACTGCCTGCCAACCAAAAATCGATTTCAAAGGTACGTTTTGTTAAATTAAGAAAATAAGATTTGAAGCGTAGGCGGCCATGTTTGTTTTTTATATTACCCGTGGACTCTTGGGACCCTAGCAACTGAACGGTCCGCTACTCTAATAGATAATATTTTTACTAACTCTCACGACGACCGTTCACTTTCTGGAATATTTCTCACAGACATTACTGACGATTACCCAGTCTTTTCCATTCATAACAGTGCACCCGAACCCCACCTTACACCAAAGTCATACACATACAGAAAAATAACCCCTGAATTAAAAAAAACATTTTTGTTGACAAAATTTAAAATATGAACTGGGATAGTGTGTATCAGCAAGATAGTGCTGAAACTTCGCTTACTAAATTCTATGATATATTTACTACCTTGTACAATAATACCTTCCCAATTGTAAATTCACTCTAAGAAAGCAGAAAATCATAAAACCCTGCATATCGTGTGCACTGCTAAATTCCATTTAAACAAAAAACAATCTCTATTGTTTACAACTCGTATAACTACATTAAATAACAAAATAAATTAAACAAATCTCTTACTGCTGCCAGAAAAGTGTATTTTGAAAATAAATTTAATGCTTTTAATAAAGATATACAGGGTACATGGAAAGTCCTCAATCAACTTTTGCACAAAACAAAAACCTCTCCTCTATCAAAAACGTTTATCTGAGACAATAAAACAGTTACTAATCCCCAAATAATTGGTGAAGACTTCAACAGATATATCGCATCTGTAGCAGACAAATTAAAAATGCATATTTCCAACACAAATTTAGACCCAAATCAGTTCTTAGGTCACCCTATTTTGAATAACTTTGATTTTACCGCTGTCACCCGTAATGAAGTCCACTCTAACATTCTGTCTTTGAAACCCTCTGCCTCTGGTCTGGATGGTATTAAAGCTTCCATCCTAAAATTATCACCCGACAACATATCGAAACCTCTTTGTCATGCTATTAACTTATCATTTCGTACTGGACTTGTACCAGACTCTTTAAGGATACTCTAACCCCCCTCCAGAGTGTTTTTACATTTCGCCGTTTTACTCCTAAACTACTGTGAATTTAGCAACACATGTATATATATACTGAATCGGCTTTTTCTGCAGAACAATAATAAGTAATTCTTTTTCTCTAAAACTTAAAGAAAAAAAATATTTTGCATAAATAGTAAATTTTTGCTACCTCTTTTCCAAATTGCTACTTATTTTACACCATTTATGTTTACTGTTCAATTTTGCATCGACTTATAATACATCATATGAACCAAAAAACTGTCATTCAGTTTTTTGCTGTTTGTCTTAGTTTTCTTATGTTAAAGGTAAAAATTCAACAAAAAAAATGAAAAAAGATATTAAAAATCTGAATGGCCATTTCTTAGTGTTATATGTGGAGATGAAATGTGCACAAAATCAGTTCTGTAGCTAAAACAAAAGCTGAGGAGTAAGCATTTTCCGAAGTATTGTACACTGAAAAATGAAAGCAGAGAAAACGGGTAAAATGTATTTCTAATCTATTTTAGGACAGTTTTACCTCTTTTTATGCATAATTCTTTCAAGTAATTCAATCTTGTTTTTTCACAATCTATTTATAATGTCGAATCGAGACATTCTATGTATGTTTCGCAAATAATTATGTATATATATTGCGAAATATATTAGTTTTTCTATAAAATTGACCATATCTGACCGTGTCAAACGTTAGTTGAATTCCATTCAAGCTGTGATCAATATCTCAATAGACAAACACCAATCAACCACACGTGGCGTCAGTGAATAAGTGCTCAATATACAATTCATGGAAACTTTTGATATGCGTGTATGCACAGGGCACAGACTGTTAATCCTCTCCAGGTAGCTACATGTATTTAATTGATTGTCAAAACACAACTGTTACAAATAATGTAGTCAAGTTTTATTATCAAAGTTAACGGTCTTCAAATTCGAACTTTTTATCGTGTAAAGATCACTTACTCAACTTTTGGAATATGCAATAATAAAAATATCGCAAATTATGGCTCCACCTGATAAGGTGGGGAATAGTTTTAAGCACGACTGTCTGTCTTTTCATCTGTCACAAAAATATGCAACTTGATGATACACAAGACCAGCTGACGTGTTGCGTCACTTAATCCCAGGTCGTGTGAATCATAAGGTAAAAAGCGGGGTTCCTTGGGAGCAACACAAAACACCATCTTCTTTTCTAATAAATGGACCTGAATCCACTGACTCCTTGCAAATTGAAACCAGTTAAACAATTATTTCAGAAGTATTGCAGGAAAATTTGAATCTGCCATCCAAATACAGTGAGTCCCCAGGATTTCATGCATACTTTACAACAATCCTTTTTTCAAATTCTTTCGAATTTGACAACACAACCTCGGGTGAAATCTGTGATGGTACCTATCATAGCTTAAAAACACAACGGCCGGTGCAGATGGTGTTAAAGTATCTCTTCTCAAACTAGTTTCTTATAGTATAAGTTAACCATTAGCTCGCATTTTAAATTTGTCCTTCGCCAACGGTGTGTTCCCAGACACATTGAAAGAAGCACAAATAACATCAATATATGAACCTGGAGATGCACGACTGTGTGAAAATTATCGACCTATCTGTGTCATAAAGAGCTTTAGTAAAATATTTGAAAAAAATTGTCTCAATCAGAATGATTGACTTCCTTGAAGCAAATTATATCATCAGTTCTTCTCAATATGGTTTCAGGCCTAATCATTCCACCTATCACGCAGTTCTTGATCTTTATGAATCCTTAGTTACAGCTAAAGAATTCAAATGTTATAGTTTATTAACTTATTTTATACCTTCAAAAGCATTTCACATCGTAAATCACTCTATTTTACTTTCTAAACTAGCGTATTACGGATTTAGAGATATGAGTTTATATTTTGTTTTCCACTGATTTTCAAAAAATCGATGCCAGAAAGTACAATTCAATGACAAACACTCAAATAGTCAATAAGTTAAATGTGGTGTTCCGCAGGGTTCCATTTTGGGCCCTTTGTTATTCCTTGTTTACATTAATGACTTGTTAAGTCTTTTGATCTGTTTTGTTTGCGGATGACACCAGTGTCATGGCATCACATAAAGATCCTGGCCACCTCATTGATATTCCGATTTATTAAATTTATACCACTGGTTATGTTCAAACAAACTATCACTTAATATAGCTAAAACTAAAACTATGTTAGTCAAATCTTCAGTTAAAAACACACCTTTGTTTCAGCTGTCTATTAATATTGAAATTGTAAATTCAGTTAAATTCATTCGTATCGGTATAAACGAGAACCTAAAATTGGTCAATTCATATTCTCGCGTTTTCTAAAAACATTACACCAAACATCGGTGTGATAACTTGTTTGAAAAAACTCAAACTATATTATATTACTCTCTATTTTTTCCCTACATCACCTATTGTAAGTCGCTATGGGGAAATACATTTAAGACCCATCTAATTCCAATAATTCGGTTATAGACAAAAATTATTCGTATCATCAATTCCTGTCAAAACTATTGTCACACTTCTGCTCTTTGGGCATTCAAATATCTTACCATTTAATTATGTGTATAAGTTTCAATCGCTATGTTTATGCATACATCTTGTCAACCCTTTAAAAAACCCGTCCGATATCAGTCTTATTTTTGTTTAGTATCCAATACTCACACTTACTCTACTCGATCGTCTTCTTTTTATTGTACGTTCCAATTCATTGTTCAATACATTCCTTTCATATTTGTAAATTTACGGCCCAAACTTGTTGAACAATATTAATATTTCCATTTGACAGCTGCTTTCAAAAATAAAAAGACTTATACGACTATCTGTAATTCCGAAGAAAGTAGTATCATAACTGTGAGAAAGTGCATTAGGGTAAAAAAAAATCTATTATTGACTAGAAAAACCTTGTTTTCGCGGATAACAAAAAATTGGCGGCCGATTACAGGAAGAGAAGGCAATTGGAAATGTTTTGGTGTCTCAAACGAGTATACGGCAGTTTTTCCTTCACCCCTCGTAAACAATGTAAATACCTCAAAGAGATGTTAATGCTTGTCAAATTTGAGTCACAATTCAGATAAATTAATATTTTGATTGTTTTTTTTAGACTGCAAAAAAACTGCGAAAATCAAGCAAATCGTATATTTTAATGTTTTTGGTTAATTTTTGTCCAAGTCATTGGGCACCGGAATGGATTCCATTATACTTGGGTTTTTTTCAGCCTAACTGACATTGAATATCATTATAGAGGAGACGTTTATGTTCGTTCTTATCAATTCACATTTGTATTTGTCAAATATTTATGTGTTTGCGGACCTTTACAACAACCACAAACTTGTGAAGGAGGGAGACTCTCGTGTGCTATCTACCACCATAGTTATGCGCATTGACAACTGTCAAGCTCACCACTTTTCCGGAGTCTTTATGGAAACGGACGAACGAGAACAATACCAACTACCTGATTTTATGTGGATTGGGCCTGGCTAAGGCTGAGCTTCATATCCATGTATATTGTAATCCCAGATTTAAGGAGCATAATATTCAATGCCATAACAAATAAATGAGGTAACAGTCTTCCTTAGTCTATATAAAAAAGTTAAAGTCAATATTCCGACAAAAGTATTGTCCCTTGATTCATAAAGGAATTGAGGGTAATGTCCCTTGAATCAACACAAACCGGGGACACTTGTTTCACTTTGATAAATTATCTGAAGTATATATATCTACGTAGTAACGCATAAGTACACCAGCGCAATACGACCTATACTAGAATATGGAAACGTTATTTATGATAACTGCACACTAAGTATTGCGCAAAAACTGGAATCTGTCCAGAGAAGAGCAGCATTGGTATGCACTGGGGGTACATCTTACAATACAATGTTACAAGATTTAAAATGGGAAACGTTAACATATCGGCGAAAACGACAAAGGATTATCCTGTTTCATAAAATAGTTAATGGTCTTTCTCCACCCTACCTTATTAATCTACTGCCTGTGAGACGGGACGAAATTCTTAACAATAGATATAATTTACGTAATAACAATAGCTATATTCCTTTTATGTGTCGGTTATCTCTTTTTAGTAAATCTTTTTTTCCTCAAACAACAAAAGACTGGAACGCCCTTTCCGATGAACAAAAAGAATATTCTGTTGCTAAACTAAAAATTATTTAAAGAAGGTGGATGAAGACAGCCTTTCACACCTTTACAATAAATTTACATCACATGCCTCGATTGTACAATGTCTGATGAGAATAGGATTGAGCGCTCTTCACAATGATTTGTTTACATTTAACATCATAGAAACACGGTCTTGTGCGCAATGTGGATATCCTATAGAAAATATCAGATATTATTTCTTAGAATGTCCTCCTTACACTACCTTTAGAATAGGCATGCTCACATCACTAACAAAACTTATTTGTCCAGGTGTTCATTACTCATTCCTTCTAGATACTTCAGTTTCGTTACACTTATGTAACATTTTAATAATTGGATGCATGGATTTTAATTTAGTTATGAATATAGAAATGTTTCAAGTAGTTCAAAACTATATAATGAGGACAAAACGCTTTACTGAACACTGACACAGTGCCCGACACAGAATATACGAAACTAACTTAGTATTAATATTATTGTAATATTAATAACATCAGTTATAATTATAACTCGTCATATATTACATGTATTATATAGCCCAGTGTCGGGTTCTGCGTCAGTGCAAATTATGGACACAATATTTACAATATTTATAATATAACACGATCCTAATTGTAAAACAAATAAATTGACTTAAATGAAAGGACATTTGAATCTTTCAAACTATATATGGTTTAATGA
>JARFOD010110215.1:0-15527 GCA_031763545.1 Mopalia muscosa
AACCCGTGAACGGTAAATCGAAGCATGTTCGGTTCAGGAAGCGCACTCGCTACCACTGAGCCACGGCCGCGGGCCCCTGATTGAATTATAAATTAGTGATTCATATCATTGTCAAACATCAAGACACTGATACATGTAGGTGAATTTTTAAAGGATTAAGTTGATAATTGCTTTTAAGATCAACAAAAAACCTGAAAAGATTTACAGATAACCTTCAAAAACTTAAGCCCAATCTGTGCATATTGCAATTACCAGCTTCATGCATGGATGTACATCTATATATATATCTGTGTAACATATGTAGACTTAATGCATTCTGCAACTTACGCAATTCAAACTACATACAAAATCTCATAAATGCGTGTTCACAGTTCATTGATGTAGATGAAAATATATTACATAAAACGGAAATAAACTGAAGCAAAGGGAAATTTTATGGTCTAATGATTATTCCTCTATTTTTTCCCATAAAAGTGTTCAAGCATTTTGATGTAGACGTTTTCTAAATATAACACACACAACAAAAAAACATACTTTATCCAAAGAGTGGTCCAGTCCGACTAAAAAACTTAGACTGGTAGCAACATGATTTTAAATGTATGCAAATAATATGTTATGGATAACATACACACAAACAAAACAGCGGTTACTTTTAACCCATTTTTTCGTATTTTATCATTAAAATAAAATCTGTGCATCTCATTTTAAACATAGGACTGTGACAAGTAAGAGAAACTGCATGTGTCCCAGCAGTTATTAGAGGAAGGGGCATGACCAAGAAGTCTGTGTATCAGTAGAGGCAGGCAGGGAGGGTAAGCCCCCTAAAGCCACATCTGTCACTGACTGGCTCTGAGCAAATTATTAACACCACCCTTGGGATAAACATTCTACAATAGGGGATTGATTAAAGTGGAATACCACGCTTTTGTTCCGTCCTTATAATGCATGCTCAGCCAGTGATTTCACAGCATTATCTTAACACCTTCTAGGATGGCTATTCATACTTTATCAAACTCAAAATTTCTATAGAAGTTTGTTAAATAAATATGTACATGTTCTATTAAAAACAAGCACATGTAATCGCTAATTTATACCATTGTTTTGCGTATTAAAAAAATGTGAAAATTCTTTAGAAGCAAAACCAAAAGGAGCTCTATAGAATTAATTGGTTCATTTAGCAAAAAAGAAAAAGTGAAATAAATGGTGCCCTTGTTCTATCTATTATTTTTAAAAAAAATAATTTTAATTTCATTATCAGACTATTTTATTGAGTGGAAAAAATGTATTGCAATGAGGTAAATTCGAAGTATATTATTACACCAACAAGATCATGTCGAATAAGAAACTGTTTGTTTGTTTTCATTGGGGTTTAACGTCGTACTCAAGGGTATTTCACTTATATGACAACGTGCCAGCCCAATGGGTGAAGGAAACAACCTTAGTCACCACTGGCAACAAACAAACTCAGGACAGGACAAATACAGGACAACAAAAACAGGACGCAATACAGACACCACACACAGATCGGCTTCCTGTTCCCCTTTAGCTCGGAGAGCACCAGGGCAACATGAAGCTCCCTCCGACCACCCGCCGAATAAGAAATAAAAAAATACTAACTTAAAAAAAAAATACAAAAAAAAATACACATAAGATAAAAACAAGTGTATATAAAATTCTTTAACAAAGAGATTTAATAAAATGTATTCACACCATAATTAACATCACACCTAGCCCAGGAACTAATTATCAAACAGGAAATCGAAATTATAGCCTACTTAATAACAGACTAAGATTAACAGATAACTGAAAAGTTTAGAACTGGTTAATAGACTAGAAAGACATGAGACTGATATGGATTTTTAACTTCGGGATATATTGGGCAGCCATGTTTCGATCTTGATACTAAGATCGTTTTCAAGCAATGAAAACGATCTTAGTATCGAGATCGAAACGTTGCTGCCCAATATATCCAGAAGTTGAAAATCCATATCAGTCGCCATGTCTTTCTAATTTACCAGCTTCTAAAAGCCACTCAAACAAGATGGTTAATAGACTGCTAAAAAATATCCATAAAACTAAAGTGTACAATAACTGTCTATAAGTAATTTCTTTAGTTTGCTGAAGTATATTAATTTATAAGCATGAAATAAGGGTCTGAAACCATTTTCTTATGACCAACTTGTAAGAATTCCTGAAAATTACCACATAAAATTATAATCACCTGAAACTAAGCTATAATTTTTTTCCCAAGTACTGTTTAAATAATCTAATGCTAAAACAATAACAAAACATAACCTTTGACTTTAATAACATTGCAAAACAGCTGGAATTTTTTATCCTTAAAATAATGTGGATTAAGTTTCTATATTTACTATGCACCACTCGTACAAGGTTGCGTAAGAATTGAGAATTTAATAACGGTGGTATCATTTCCTTTTAAAAAGCTATGTTAAAACCCCCCACATATTTACATAATGCTACAAGCAAATTTCTGTTGCCAATCAAATAAGCTGCTTCCTTAACTCTCCATGCTAAATATGCTAGCGTATTATATATTTGAAAAACCTACATATTTTTATTATAGAGAAGACAATTGTCCTTGCTTCCACATAGATTCAAAGTTTTTTTTTTAAATCCAAAAATTAATGATTATGTACATGTATGTATTTAACCGGTTAATCAATTTACAAATGATCTGAGAAATGTCTAAAATACCATAATTGAAATCATGATTAATGACTTTTTAACTAACCAACATCTATATCTGTGCCAGCGTGATTCTTATTTGGAGAAAAAAATCTTGTCAATGTAAAAACTAAAAGAAACCAGAGATATTACTGATTTTTGTCCGCATTTATTATTCCTAAAAAGGGAATAACAGGTCATAGTTTATTCACAATGATAACTTACAATGAGATAATTAAAGAAAAGTTTTTAAAAAAATATTAGATTTTGTCGGACTATTCTTCTAATGTCAAATCAGTTTTTATATCTTCATTGCTGGGTATTTCAGTGCATTAACATTGGGGTCTAGTCACATGAAACTGATATCTATATACACAAAAGCATGACCAGTTTTTTACCAGTTAAAAGTCCAGTTTAAGTACCCTAAATGGGTAGTTAAACTGGAGAGTAAACTCAATTTGAGACGTCTTTTTAACACATTATTTAAAAAAAAATTAATTGTGACTCAATTTCTAATGTTAAAGTATAATAAAAATAAATAGTTTGGCATTAAAAAATGAATAAAATTCAATAGGACACTATAAAAACTGAATTTTTGTTAGTAAAAAATTCAATATTTGAAAGTCTATGGACCCTTGCAGAAGTCTCACTAAGAAGTCCCGGATAGCATGACCGAGCTCAGGGGTTGTTTGTCTTATGGGATTATGTTTCACTTGTGATTATTTCACTCATATGATGACAAATTCAAGTTCAACCTAGGGACACTTTCACAGAATGTCATATAACATATATTTGTACGCCTATAGATTTTCATGATAAAATTTTACCATGTGATAGTTTTTTGCCATATGACATTTTGTAAAAGTAGCCCCTGTATTGTTTTTTTTTTTAAATACATGTATTGTTGTCTTACAGTGTATTTAAGGGTATTTCACTTAACTGATATTGGACTTTCAGCTTCTTTAAAACTCACTTTACTTAATGCAAAACCAAGAGTAAACGTTGTTAAAAGGGCCCCCTTGAATTAAAAGAAAAATTGGGGACATAAATGAAAGGATGAAAATGGATTTTGAAGGTATATTATGGTATCACTATCAGATATATAATAATATACAGATACTTGATGATGGGTAAGTTACTATCCGAAAGCTTGAAACTGTACCCTTAAGTACAGGTACAAACTGATCTTTGTCGCTTTATAAAAATGGATTTGGTTTAATTGAAATTCAAAAATATATGTTTAAAGTTTTTCATAAGACTAGATGAATGGCTATTAAGTGTACATGTATCATAATTGGTATTTATTTAATAAAGTGTGTGGTTTGTGCTTATGCATGTAGTATTAAAGAATCTTGATGTGACAGGTGTTGAATAATTGATATACCTTTTTTAGTCTGCCTAACTACAGATTAACATTTGGTGCTATAAATGACAAAACATGAAGGTTATTGGGTATGGTCTATTAATACCCAGATTTACAAATTAAATAGTCCTTCTAACTTGTGGGTTAATGATTGTCCCAGTGACACTGTCATAGGGGGTAAATAGGTCCAAGGGGAGAATTTGTAAAGAGTTGAGCAAACATCATCAAAAACATGAAGTGGACTCATGACAGCCTATAATACTCCTCAATTCTATTATTTATCTAGAGGCATATGTTAATTCACTTTGGGACAGGAAATGCTATCATCTTGAGCCTATTAGACTTAAGTGTGTGACTGACTAAATAAGTCAACGACAGATAGAGTGCAGAAATAAGATATAGCTGGGCATTCTATGTTTAGATGTTAGATTGCACATACATGTGATATGACATGTCAGCCAATGTAAAGCGAGGGATGCAGCTTTGGAAGTACAAGTATTAAATTTGCTTGCTATTTATTTTTATTTTTCTTTCAAATATGCACAAAATTAGACTTTTTGCGTATTTGAATTCACCCGTATGCTGGGAGGTATTTTTTTATTATTTTGCAATAACTGGTACTGGTATATTCTGTAGTTACATGTAAGTAAAAAACTTTATTAGACTCCGGACCAGTGCAAGAATCAAACCTAAGACACACAAATGATTTAATTGTTTGGTGAATGTAAAAATAAGGAATAAGTAATATTTTTGTAAATCTGAGGTAGCATGTTTAGTATTTAGATACAAATGAAGTTCATTATTCAGTCTGTGATTCTAAAGCTTGAAATAGTGATTTTCAGTCAGGAACTGCAATAAGAAAGTGTGTTGTTATTGGGTGGCTATATAAGTGAACTAAAGTACTAGATGATGATTCCTGATGATGCTACAAGAACAGTGATTCAACAGGGAATTGGTATATGCAGAAACCTTGATAGTATTTTAGTGAATATCTACATAAGTTGAATTCCCCAAACTATCACACGTAACATAAACTGTGTGATTCAATGTTATTTCTGAGAGGATAAATCAAAGAAGCGTGCTGCAAGTCGTAGGGAGTGTACTGATGATAATAGGCAGACAGGCTGCAGGATGTGTCTGCTCCTCTAACAACAAGTCTCTTTATGGTCAACACTTAGCAGCAGCCAGCCCTCCAACATCTGCACTCTGCTCTTTATAATTGCACTGCTCCTTTCTACACACGATCTTAGGCTTTCAAGCCTGCACGAATGATCAATCTGTAGCAAAGACCTATCCACAAAGCTATCCCCTTATTTCATTCTCCATGGTTAATTTATTAAAACTCTGATAAATTTTCTAACACAAAAAATAACATAAAGAATATAAAAAGATGAAGACGTTTGAGATATTTTCTGTTAAGCAAGATAACAAACCCCTTAGGCAATCATAGAACAAGATCTGAGACATTACTATGATACTGGCGGAGTAGGTCAAGTCTTTTAGATAGTACAATAATAGGCTCATATACTACATGTGTAAAAGAAAATCTTGAACAGGAAAAATAGTAGACAGATAATTTGTCCCTCAAATAGACCTTGCTGATGCAGGATCTTGGGTCTCCAAAAACACAATGACATTTACAGGATTCACACTGTGTTAAGCTAAATATAACACAAGAAGGAACTAAATCGAGAGGATTTCCACAACTCACCAGGAAGGCATTCCCAAAGTGCTCTCTTCCCTTAAACCAAGCGAAGGTTTGGGGCAGCAAGAAGTAGCATGTAAGACAGGGAAGACATTGTAGGACTCCACGATGGCGGTACTGCCCTCCATTGATGTGTTGTCCAGCCTAAACACTCTCCTTCACTCACTACCCAGCACATAAGCTAGCCCCTTCTTCAGGAAGAGGACAGCAGACAATGGAAGCCAGAAGGGAAAGCCCTCTGCCATAGCCATGTGAGGTCATTCAAGCATGACCTTGCAACCTTCAACCTTTTGACCTAAATCCTATTTATAGCAGCCAAGGTCTATTAGAAGTCTGACCTACATACGCAGGTTGTCTAGTCAACACACAATTTATGAACACATTCTCCTCATGAAAGAGAAACTGAAGAACATGAAAGAGGGTGCAAATGAGGTAATAAAATTACCCTTTAAGCTATAGATGAGCGATAAGTTTTATCCACACTTCTCATTCATAGAAAAAATATATTCCGCAATACATAACATTTTATTGCATGAAAAATTAGCCAGTTCAACAACGAAAAAAAAATAAAAAAAATCCTTTCTTGATATTCTTAAAGTGGGTTTTTCTAATGTTGCAGCACAACAAAAATTTACAAACCTTTCTTAACATAATTATGTAGTTTTTAAACCTGCCCATGTCATTATTCAAATTCCATATAACTAACTTATTGTACAGATCAAATTTGTTATAATCAATTGCAAATAAGATGAAAATTCTGCAAGCAAACACATGTTGCACTAGTGCTCTGAGGGCAAACACAGAGCTGTCTGTTTATAACTGTGTCATTCCCTGAACCATTGAATGGCAATGCCTTCTGTCATTTAAGTTTTATTATGTTATGTGTGACAAAATTATGACTGAACAGGCCTTACAGTTTACTGTACCAGCAGTGACAGCTTCCACATTTTGCAGTCTTACACTCAGGAAAGACATTATATATAGATGATGTCTATATAGAGTAAGAGCCAGATTAAATATGACCTCTACCTGAGATGTCTGTTGGTTACCTGTAAACACTCAAGATTAAGATCTGGTCAGAAAGTTGTCTCATAGAAATTATCTAGAACATGAGATGATGCATCGGTTTTAATTAGTACCTGTGACAGTGTGGTTAATTTTGGATAAATACACACACACACTATATAGTTCTAAGGCAACGATATATATACATGTATTATAAAGCTTTATTTTATGAAAGTTAAACTGGTTGTGGCACTTCCCTTAGGCTCTTGAATCACATACAGATTCATTCACCCAAACACACATTTTATTGCATGAAAAAAAAATCTAATACATGATTACACACAAAAGATAGAAACTCTAAACAGAAAAAAAGCATTTTGAATAAAAGCTAATTGAACTTGAACAAACAGTGTCAATTGTTTTCTGTCGTCACAAATTATATATTGCATGTGTTTACTTCCCCCTTGCTTCATGCTTTTGTTAGTTGTTTTTTCTTGTACTAAAAGGAGTGTAAATTAACAGAATTTAAATTATTTAAATCAAGTGTCAAGAATTATTAAAATAGGTGAAAGCACAGGTATGTAAGATTAGAAACGTTTTTACTTTTAAATTTTGTTTGTTTGTTTGATTGGGGTTTAAATTCGTACTCAAGGGTATTTCACTTATATGATGATGGATTGTCCACTTCACACTTCACCTAGCCTTATTATGGTGGAAAACCCGAGAGGAAACCTTGTAAAAACCACCCCTATGATTGCCGAGCCACAAAATATGACTCAATCATATACCTAAGGTCGACAGGCAGACTCAAATTCGTGAATGGTATACTTTTAAAAGAAACATACATGTACATGTCCCATATTAGAGTTATATTTAGTACTTTATTTTAGAAATGATCAATATCATTTATTTGATAATCACATATTTAGTCAGATGATGTATTACTGTGGCTACAAATTTAATTAAAAGCCTCAATTCATCTTTTTGACATGGAGTTAATTCTTCTGCACAAACTTGTCAAAAATATTAGGTTTCAGATTTAACACAAGTTACATGTAACTCAGAACAGGTATTTTGTTTGCATAGTTGACTACAAATTAAAAAAATTGAATTATAATCATAATGACCCTTTACTGAAAGTGACTGGACAGAATTCTGTTTTTTGATGTAGCATAGTGTGGTGGTATCATCCCCTATTGAGAACAGTCAGAGTGTATTTCTTAAATATTTAATTATGTATGGTACCAAAGTAAGCTGTTTAAGATACATTCATACATATCATGAGTTCAAATTGATGGTTTGAATTACAAAGACTTAAAATAAGTTTGTTTGATTGTGGTTTGTCGTCGTAACTAAAGGGTATTTCACTTATATGCAGGGGCTTGGACAGAAATCAGAAGTAGGGTGTCCAAAATGATCATTTTGCTTTAACTTTTCAAATAACGGTGTCTAATTTTGGCAGTTTTCATATCTCTTGCATGTTAAAGTTTCTTAAAACAGAGTGTTCAAAAGAGGCAATTAAGCATTTCATGGTGTCCATTTGGATGGGTGGAAGGGTGTCTGCCTAAGCGCTTGCTTATATGACTATGTGCCAGCCCAATGGGTGAAGGAAACCACCCTTGACACCACGGGCAACAAAGAA
This sequence comes from Mopalia muscosa, assembly GCA_031763545.1. Taxonomy (NCBI): domain Eukaryota; kingdom Metazoa; phylum Mollusca; class Polyplacophora; order Chitonida; family Mopaliidae; genus Mopalia; species Mopalia muscosa. The sequence goes on from JARFOD010110215.1 coordinate 8,401, forward strand.
AGACAGGACGGGACAAAGACAGGACACGATACAGACACCACAAACTAATCGGCTGATGAGAAAAAAAGGAACTGTCAGTATTTAGCGGTACATAACATGTAAAGTCTTTGGAAGACTCCACCGCAGAAATGTGTATTTATTGACAGCCCAATAAGAGATCGTAATGTGTCTAAAGTGTAGCCTGACACAACCCGTCATCATAAGAGAAGAGAAAGATCAGAACGTCTAACTGTCAGAGTGAACAAATCAATAGGTGACAGGCTTAACAACGACAACACAGACTCGCAAATTTCATCAATGTACACTCTTACAATGTATCGCAGCAATATTGACATTGCTTAGAGCTAAACATCGAAGTTTATAGTGTCTTACACTGGGTGTTTTTTTAGACACAGCCACTAGAACATGTATTAAAATTTGATTCATTTTCTTGCACAGCGATTTATGCCACATTTAAGGTTACTTCACCGTCACTTGTGTGTCAGCATGTCTGTCCAATCGATGATAGAAACCACAGCCCGTATGTTCAGGACACTGGCAACATAAGAGACGATGAGAACAGGACAAGATACATGTACAAGGTGCAGCAAGAACATAATGTGTTACTGATCAGCTGAGTGGGAACTTCCAGTTATCCTGGTGACCTCAGAGCTAAGGTCATCAACAATAATATAAATGTTTCCCGTAACAAGATTATAAAAGAGTAAGTAAATGTTGGTAGGTATTTTTTTCACATTTTTTTTTTTATTATTAATTTGTGTCATAAAGCATTTTATCTGGAAAAAAAAGTTTTATACTTGCTATTTTAGGCCTTGCCGTTGGCTAATTCATTTATTTAATAATGGCAGTCTATTCATTGAAAAAACAACATAACCCACCCTTATAAGGTGAAAAGGTTTTTCTTTTTCTAGTACATGGAAAATACATGTAGTTCTCAAATTGTCAGAAAAAGGGTAATTAAAAATATAAATACTGACAATTCTCTTTTTTGTTTACCTTGAACTTTTGGGATAGGTAGGGTTGTGGAAAACAAATAAATTATTATTGATGGCCAAAAGTCTGTTTGTTGTGTATTTGTTTTGCAACATGACAATGTGAATGATTGTCCCGTACATTTTCAGTCTTGTCTTTGTTTGCTGCCAGTGGTGTCAACTGGTTTCAAGTTCACCCAATGGGCTTGTACACCGTAATATGAGTGAAATAACTTACAATAGGGTGTAAAATCCCAATCAAGCAAATGGATACAAAGTATGAAATGATCAATATATCTCCAACAAATTGAGCTTCTAAAACTTTATTAACCTTTGAGTCAAATGTTCTACTGTTAGATCAGTTGCTTCTACTACACTAAAATAAAATATTTAAAAAAAAAAACCCTGACAAATTAGTAGTTCTAGCAAAACTAATAATGCATTATTTCATATGTTAAATTTTTATTATTGAGAACGAAAATGATGATCAATATATTGTAAATATATTTTATTAATATACATGCACATTGTAAATATATTTTCATGGTCAATAGTATGGATTTTATAATAATTTCACATGTTAAATTTTGAGACAATTTAGTTTTAACAATATATGTATATGTTCTATATCATTAACTTATGGTGTAAGCACATTTTTTGTGATGATAATTTACTAGCATTAATTGAGCCTTGGATCCTGTAATGACATTCTGCATGTAGTTTGGGTCGAAAAGCTATTTCACCGATCAATGCTGTCATTGCTGTGTGAAAACCAATATGGTGTTAGGTGAGATTCAGATGAGGTGCTTTGTTTTATAACAGTTTCGGCTCCAGAGAATCACTGGTAAAGAAAGCTGATGTTTTCTGCAAAGAGATTCTGAGACAGAAGGGCATATTTATGGCTTACACAGGAATTACAATGAAGTTAAGCTGGCGTTACGATCGATAAAGATTCCAGAGACGGTATTTGAGAGGCATCAATTTGGTAATTGATCACAACATGATGAATTAGGTTTGTCCGAATGCCAAAACGACAAAATCAACCAGACATATACCCTGTTGTGGAAATTGTAGCTAAAATAAGTCCGGGTTTGGATGATGTCTTTTGACAACGATTGACCTCTTTATCACCGTATGGTAAGACATGACAAATGATCTTTAATAATATACATAACACAACAATGGCTGCTGTCTAGAATAGTAAAGGAATTAAGACATGGTTTCTTCACAGTTTCTAACATAATCTAATAAAATAACAAAAACACATGAAATATAAGAACCACCTACACTTGAATGTAATTTTTTTGTGCTTTACAAATTTCACACAGCTTAAAACAATGAAAACAGGAGTGAGGTGAATAATTTAAACTGATCTCAAAAGGTACTGTTAGTTTAGCATGTAAATGGATGCCTAATTCTTGCGAACATTCAATTCTATTTTTTCAGGTTGACACAATACATGCAAATTTGGGTGTAAGCCTACTGCTTGACATATCAAACACTTTACTAGTATGTAGAATTGGACTGGAGAGCATTAACGAGGTGGATATTTTTCCATTGTAATGTTTTGACATTTAGTTAGAACTGTCAATTGAGGATCAACAGTTGTAAACTAAAACAAAAAGGTATATGCAGCATTTTTAACAAGTATACAAACTGACAATCTTACGGATCATGTACTCTTATCAAATGTCCATTCCTCTAGTCTACCAGCAGTTTTAAATCATGTACATTTTTAGCGTATTAATTCAGTGCACTGCAGTGACTATCTTCAGGGGGGTAACACATTAGACTTGAATATGTAATAAACAATTTATTGCTAATAAACAATTTATCTCCACCTCGTTTCTGACTCGTATCTCTCAGGAGAAAAATATTAATTTTCAAAATATTATATACATGCATAGGTCCCGGGTTTGAATCCCGTTGGAGGCAAGTAAACATGCCCTCTGGCTAATAGTTATACATGTAATGTGTCTTTACTTACCACTGGAGGAAAATGAATATTCCAATATTATAGAAATGTTTCACATCTTGGTTGTGCTAAGAATACACGGTTGTCATATAAGGGAAATACCCTTTTGAAGGGTTTAACTTAGGGGCTTAGCCAGAAATCAAAAGACTGGTGTCCAAAATGGTCATGCTTCACTTTTTAAGTAACCGGGTGTCCACTTTTAACAGTTTTCTTGTCTCCTGCATGTTAAGGTTTCTTAAAACAGGGTGACCAAATGAGGTAATTGTTGAGTTCAAGGTGTCCATTTGGATGGGTAGACACTCCTCTGCCTAAGCCCTTGAGCTTGGTGTAAAACACCAAACAATCAATCATTTATTCAAAATATCTGTATTGTGTAACTGTTAGTCAAAAGTATATGAAAAGGTTCACACACACATTAATTCCTTTTCCATGATAATGATATTAAACGCCAAAAACTTGACAGAGAATCCCAATAACTCCCTTGGATTAAGTGATTGTTATACCCAATATAAAAGAAAATCATACAAATGCTTAAGCTGACTTGAGCTTTTTAATGGCTTCTCAAAAACAATACAATCTTCACCTTTTACTGGGTTTTACAAAAGCTTAACCAATTTATAAAGTAATATACAAGCTTATGGCTTAGGATTGATTGATTGTTGAAAAAATCCCTGACTTTGGGTAGAAAGGGTACTCCTGCACCTGTTTTGGGTCAGATAGCAAATACTATTGCACAGAGCGGGTTGATCGATAGAAATAAATTTTACAGACCTTTAAGCTGCTTAAAATATTAAATTTGGCATTCTCAAAGCAAATATATCAAATTTTAAAAATGTTTAAATTTTGAAGTGCAGATATTTTAATTTTGTGTGTTTGGGTTTCGCACAGGAATTGCTACAGGGATTCAAATCTAAATTGAAAGATAATAACAATGACCAGTTTAGAACACACTATGGTTGGATGAAAAAAAACCTTACCTAAAACACAACATATGCCAACTTAAAGCTGTCTTGTTAATTTTGTTGATGTTTTACATTACATTATAGGGTCTATGCATTTATGAGGACTTTGCAATATTGTTTTGCCAGTAAAATGGTGAAAAAAACACTGAATCAATACGGCAGAAGATTAAACTTTTCACCTGAGTTTACCTACACCAGATAATTGTTCAAAATAATAATTGAGCAAGATCCTGGTGTCAGTCAGATTAAATTGGGAAATATTTAAGCACAGCTTCCCTGTTTTACACTACTTAATTCATCCCAGACCATTATTATCAATCTGTTTGACATAATTGAGAATTCCAACTAAAATTACTATTCAAATTTTTTCAAATAGATTCTGGCTTTTCAATAGTTTGTGTTATACAAGGTATCCCAGTAAATAATTTATCTGCTAATTTCTATAAATTTTCTGTACAGCATGTGAGCTTTAAATGTCATCCGCAAATAAAACAAAAAAATGTTTGAATAACAATTATATTTATTTCATAGCTCGTCTTTTTAAACAAAATTCTTTCAAATTTTGATGACAATTTATTGAGTCCTAAAATCTTTATATTTACAATAAAAAGTTACCACAAAAAAACTCCCAATAAAAGATGGGGCATAAATCAGATTTGTATTTATCAAAGGACAAACTATGTAAAGCCTGTATGATAAACATTTGTATAATAAACAGAGCTGATACATGTATGTGTGAAAATAATTATGATGTGAACAAGCTATATAATAAAGAGAGCTGATATGACTGAAAATAAGTTCAACGTTTAATCTTTTTTAAAATAATCCACAAACTCAATTCAACACAATATTCTCTTTCAAAATAATACACCTTCTAACTACATCAAGTAGTTTGGATTTTTTATTTTTATAGATGGACATTTTGACATTGTAACATTTTGTTTTTTGATTAGTGCTCTGTTATTGAATTTTATTCACTTTGATGATTTCTTGTGAACTCCGTTACTACGGAGTTATCAAATAAATAAAAAACCTTCCCAAGTGAGACTAGGCTTACATTGACACGAGGCAGACAAGTTGTAGCCCTAACTCCTTTAAACAGAGAGTGGGTGACATTTAATTGGCATCTCGAGCAGGCCTTAAGATCCTGACTGTCAACCAATCCTGTGGCCTTATACTATGACTGACATGAAAGTACATAAGGATGTCGGCCAATCAGCACCCAGCTCACACCCTATCAATTCACATGTCACCATGACAACTACATGGGGGGTCCGAATACCCCAACTGGCTGGTATTGGCCTCTTGACAGATTCACTTGACAGTTAGTGCTATTCACTGCTCTATATAATTATAGATACAGACCAGACAGCTGGCACAAATTAATGTATTTACTATGATAATTAAACTTTGGTAGATGCCACTGAAAATAATTAAAATATTTAAAAATTAGAAGTAAATATGAAAGTGATCTCTAATCACAAGTCTGCACATGCGTGTACAATGTATATTGCATAAACCCTTTTTACTATCTCTCTTTACTTGATTTTTTTCCACAGAATTCCGGGAAGCTAATGCAGCAGAAGTCATCTGGTTCATTCATTTGTAAGAATCAGGGCAGTGACATCATATGTATATAGTTAGCATGCATTTCGGAATTTTCCTGAATTCCGAGATGGAATAATTCACCCTGTGCCCACACAGTCCCAGGTTCCAGTCTAATTGCATTTAATAACCTTGTAATCAAAGCTAAAATTAACAACTTAAATTACTTATTTATTTGGTTTGTGTTGAACAAAGTACTGAACAGTAACTCACTTTAGTTTCTTATATGATGTGAGATAAGGCTGTTAGATGTTTACACCATTCAACAGAAGGAAATTTGGATTGGATAGCCAGTGCTTTGTGGTGAAAAACCTTGTTAAAGGACATCCACAAGCACTAGAAACTTTCCCTTTCATAAATGTGATCAGACCTACATGTACCTACCAAAAAAGAAATTAATGTGTATAAAAATTGCAGTTTGGGAGAATTTTCTTATCATTTTGTGTATGTATTTTTGTGTTACAATATAGCACAGAATATTAATTTCTGTGTGTATTTTGTAGGCCTATTGGCGTATTTAACATAAATTATTTGTACAAAATATTCCAGAATACACCGAGTAGGCAGGTCTGTGTGATGTACTATTAGAGAAAAGGCAGCCATGAAACCTGTGAGCTTCAAAACCCATGAGCCTCGAAGCTGGTGAGCCAACAAAAGTTTACCTGTGAATACATTCCAGAAACACTATTTCAGTGGTTCTTTAATTAACAATTAAATTTGAGCCTATTCACAGCTCTTCATGCATATCAAGATGTACATCATATATTGTCTGTTGACATTAATGTCAAGAAACGCACCCAAGACGCAACCAAGCAGGATCATGTAATAGTGTGTTGGGCTGTCAAAAAACAGTTCAGTTATAATACAAGACTTAACAAACCTGACAATGTTAGCATTTTCTTTTCTTTTTTTCTTTTCTTTTCAATGCCGCTGAGAGATTAAACCATTTTTTCTTGTTTACCAATAAATTGTGAATTTCTGACAACATCCAACAGAGGAAGTATCATCAGAGTAGACATGGAAACTGGCAATTTTCTTTCATGTCGGCCACACCAGATGAGATCAGGTGGTGACAAGGGCATATCTACTTGTAGTTAAAAATATATAAGGAAGCAGTAATAAGTTGACAGTTCAATAGAGAGGACGGATAATAACAAAATCTTGACACTTCTTTGTAACATTAAATATCTGATATCACGATTTTTATTAGGCTAGCTGTAGCAGTAAAAAAAATATTGATTAAAATATTTGTTCAAGAATGAATAATTTTGATGATTCTGTTTACATGTTTTCTACCTTTTATATTTTATTCATTTGAAGGAGTAAGATCAAGGGGGTAAGCCAGTAACAGTAAGCGTCTGGTGCCTGTGCATGCATACATATTCAAGTATGGGCTACAATACATACATGCATTTCTTGCCAAATGCATACAATTATTTATATAAGTGTGTGCAAAGAAAACTAAATAAAAAGGAAACCAGGTTGAAATCAACACTCTAACTCTGTAAAGTTGTGCTTCTTAACATTGGACAGAGAACTTACCATCTTGCCATATTGTTCGCATATATATGTTGTTATGAAATTGTCTGTATATTCTAATGTTTTTATTACATG
>JARFOD010110226.1:0-15526 GCA_031763545.1 Mopalia muscosa
AAAACAAGACTACACACCATTTTTACTAAGAACTATATTCGAGGCTGACAAAACGGAAGTAAATAATAGCGGTCTTAGGCCAGATGAGCTGTCTTCGCGTGATGCTTTGCGCGATGTACACTTGTGGCATCTGAGCGATCTCCCCTTATGACTAACGAATGGTTGACCCTTTAGGACTGTATTTGGTTGGTGTGGGTGTCTTCCGTTTAGGAAATAAAATATTACTACATACATAGAAGTGCGGGGTCAAAACAATCCCGCACTACTATTTATGTAGTAAACAATTAGTACTGGTTAACTTAGAACCCTCGAGATAGAATGACTCGACTTGGCACTATATACTGCTGTGGTTTACTTTTGAAAGCTGCAGACCCAACGTTATTCTTATGTGAATTATTGTGTCAATATGTGTGAATATTCTATCCACAGATTTGACGTTTATTTTCCCCTGTTGAAAGCAATTGCTCGGATTCATCATATCCCAAGAAGGTCGGTTAATTTGTGTTTATCACACAAGTGCCAAATTATAGCTTGAAATAATAAATAGCAAGGTTTGACGTGTAGGATTTTCCTTTCTGCAGAAAGATAGGAAAATTTGTTTTCTTTTAACTTTTTTGAAAAATAATTTTTATATAAAGCATCCTAGAAGCAACAATTAATATTTAAACAAACCTATAACTTACACAGGGAAATAAGCTGCGAAAAACTGATCAAACCCGACATATTTACTATCAGTTTATCGATGGACTTGGCAGAAGAAAAACAAAAACCTCCCAATGAAATGAATGTATACAGGGTATATTCGTTCAGTATAAATATATAAATTATAATTTCACATTACAATATTTTGACTGTTTAGTTCCACGTGATGAGCGTCTTAAAAATGATATAAACCTAATTGTTCAAAAATAAATGTATTTAGCGACGACAACAGTGCCGCAGCAAACAGCTCGAATACCTGGCTTAAACACAATTTGTCCACACTGACGAAATGTAAGACGGTTGCTTTATAAGCGAAGGTGAAGAGTAATGAGTTTTGTAAACGACTCTGACAGATCGTCTGATTATCACTTGTTATCTGACCTCACATTTGACAAGATGAAGATATATGACTTCAACAGACCAGTTTAACACAATCCCAAGCAATTTGAAGTTAATAATACTTTAACATTTTTAGATGTTAAATTTATTTAACTTTGCTATTGGCTATTCACCAATAGCATTCGCATGTCTCACTATTATAATACAAATGTATTACTTCAATCTATCTGGGATAGAACAGGTCTTCCAGACTTTATTCTCGCCTTCAATAAATAAAATAAAGTCAGTGCTTGGAATTTTACTTCACCGTTACTGATTAGGCATCAAGCATTTAGAGTTTAAACATGTTTTGCCGAGTGTATAAATACCCTGACAAAGTAATGAATTAGATGGAGTTATTGCTCATACAGGGCGTGTGGTATAAGATCTATCTACTACTTTGGCATTGTTTAATATTTCCTTTGTATTCTGACATTGTTTTACAGAATGACAGTGATCGTCATATCAGTCCATACAATTATGTCAAGACCTTATTGCTTTGGTTTGTGTGTTTGATTGGGGTTTAACGTCCTACAAAGGGGTATGCGGATGCTTAAATACGGTGGGAAACCAGGAGAAAAACTCTTAAAACGACGTTTGTGTATCACCCCCTCATGAACCTAAAGGCCGACAGGCTGTCTCGGAACGTCGAAGACGGATAAGCTAGCAGACATGCTAATCACCAAGTCACCAAAGTGTTTTTGAAGAGTATAAGTTTAATGAGGACATATCTTTCACCGGTCAGTAAATGTGTAAGATTGCTCTGTCCTAACATAGAATAAAACTATAGAGAAATGTAACAGCGATACTGGGAATGCACAGTTTACACAATGCAGGTTGATACAACAGCTTTTGCAGAGTTAGAATTAACCCAATATTAAATAGGAGTTTCTACAGGATCAATATCACAAACACCAATCTAGTACTGAACTACAGGACCGTTCAAGTGTATCATTAAACTGATGTCGCTTCAGTGTGATTCGGTTTTCATTTGAGAGAAATCCATATGATACCATCCATGCGCTATAAAGAAAAGCAATCACATTGAAAAAATATAACAAATTTCAAATTGATCGTTGGAAAAGCAAAACCCACCTCATAACTTGTAGTGATTATTAATATTCAACTGCGGGCACCAGGTGCACTGTGTAATAAAGGCGATGTATAGGTTTAATTTTCCCAGTTGGGTTATTTATCAACAGATCTCCATTTCAACCTAATCTAGTTTTGTAATAAATATGATTTAAAACCTATGCCAGAGCTCTATATTAAATTTGTTTCATGGTTTTTATTTTAATAAATGTAGACAAAAAAAGTAAAAAAATGCGACTCTAATATTCAAGTTAGTTTTTGTACAACTGATAAAAAAAATATATGTAAAAACTACAAATCTTCCCTTAAAAAAATATTTGCTAATTATCTTCAAAAGGAAAATCAATATAAACAAGTGCATGGCGGTTTTTAAGGTAATGGCTTTAAGATTGTCTGTGCCGCCAAATTGCACACTAATAATAAAATTCGAGAAAAATGAAAGCTGAGAAAACAGCCTAAACGTGTGTAAATGATTAAACTCTAGATTCTTTTGAGATTTCTCCCAATAAATTAATAAACAGCATGTTATTCTAATTGAATGAAATAGAGTTTTATCTATTGCATTCATTTTTTAAATACATTATTTCAAAACAATGTTTTTAAAGGTCACTTTTAACTCTTGAGATTTGAGTGACCTTGGCATCATAGATTTCGTTCACACTTTAGTTAATGACTATCAGTAGGAGTTCTAGCAGTCTGTATGTGTGTTCTAACACCCACAAGCATTTGTTCTCCATGTCTACTTCTCAGTTCAAATACACTATCCAAACTGCCATGAAATTGCTCTGTTGGCCTTGCGCTAATTGGTTTGTGGTAATAGTCGGCAGTTAGTCAGTTGAGGTGAGATAATCATGTTAATCCATCCCGACCTTATATACATAATCTTTGATGCACTTATTTTACCATTTAAACCTAAAAAACATTCTCAAATACTTAATTCAACCTTTTGAATTACCAGGATTATCAAAAGATGATTTCAGAAGGACAAAAAAGGCAATATTTTACTACTGACTAGTGGTATAGAGTCCCAAAATGCTCATAGTGACGAGATAAAGGAAAAGTATTAAATAAGGTGAAGAATAATGAGTCTTGTAAACTACTCTGACAGATCGTCTGATTACCACTTGTTATCTGACCTCACATTTGACAAGATGGAGATATATGACTTCTCTTAACCAACTAAATTTCCTGTAATGTCTTTCCAACTTTTTATTGTTATCCTCGATACGACATTTCAGGTGGTACGAGTTCCACGGAGTTTGTGTAAATGAATATTCTGACAAACGAAAAGAAACATTAAACGACAAAGAATATTTGTTTCACATACAATTAAAAAAGATAAAAGTTGTTTAGTTTATAAAAAAGATATATCGATGTTTTGTTTGATATCTTGTTTCCTCAATAAAAATGTAAGATATCGGAACTTCAATATCTCCGCGATTAGGCTAAAGGTAACAAAACAAGCGGTTATGATTACCATTGACACCATCTTCCTTAGAAAAGGCGGAAAAGAAGATCATCGTATTAAGCCTCTCTTCCTTTTATACCTTGCCTTCATAGACGAACAAACCTGAGTTAACTAGGGTCTACAACAGCTACTTTCGGATGACCTCTCTTAACCCCACCTTTATCAGATTGGAACTTTCTTGGAATTAGAAAGAGGCGGTATGACAAGTAGGCTATGCATGCAATATACACGCACGGGCTCATTAACGAGTCCTTACACTCAGACATGCTGTAGCGACATTTCCACCACGTCGGTGATGTGTATCTAAGGTGAGGTCACTCCCCATGTCGTTGTTTGAACCCCACAACACCCCTTGTCAAATCTCGTCACATCTTGTCAACTCTCGCGAAAGTCTACCTCTCGCAAAGCATCATCGGAAGACACCCACATCACCCTATGACAGCACTATTGGATCAGCCCTTCCTTTGTCATGCGGAGCTACCTATCCGCTTCGCACCACATAATAAGAAACAACCCTTCCTTGTGATGTAAAAGCGAATGCTAGCTCAAATGGCATAGATTTCCCCACAATGACGCGCAAAGCATCACGGGAACACACCAACACCACCCACAGCACGAGGGTCAACCCTTCCTTAATCAGTAGTGCGTTGTTCGCTTCGCAGTACATGATAAGTAACAACCCTTCTATACGATGTAATATCAAATACTATCACAACTGCACGAATGCAAATCTCAGCGCGAAAAGCATCACGGGGACGCATGCTGTATTTAACCCGTGTACAGTGAATTGTGAAATGCACATCATTGCCAGAATTGCAGCTTTAAATTGCAACAATCTTTGAAAATGAGATAATATCCAATCCAATAAATGAAGTTGTTATCCGTACCTAGTCTTGGTATATTATCTGTACTTCCGACATATAAATGTCACTTAAAGAAACTCAGTAATGATTTACTACGCTTATGATGTACACAACTGGCTTTCCATTGTTAATTGACAGGAGTAAAAACTCAAACGTGAATACTGGAGAAGATAAGAACCTTTCCAGAACTAACGCAGATGTTTTTTTTATAAACGTTAAAGAAGAACTCCGGGCAAATAGACGGTGATATCATTTCACCCAATTTAATTTTTGTGAAGTAGTTGTTGACGAATCTGTTTCGACACGGATCAGACTACAGCGTCGTCATTACAGGAAGATCTCAGACAAAGAACATTCGGAACATAAACAGGATGTCACCATGTTGTATTAAAGGTCATTCAGACGTAACATAATATAGGTTGGTTACTATTCCTCATGTAACAGCTAGCTAATATTGATAGTTTAATGTATACTTAGCTGATCACATCGAATAGTGAAGATGTATTGAAAAAAATTAATTAACGTACTTTTTACACCAATTCTTGAAAAAAAAAAAAGCGTTTCGCTAATTTGTGAAATACCGGTATACCTTTCACAGTGTAATAAATAAATTTAGCTGCCTGCAGGCTGGATCACATATAATTCTGAAGATGTATTGAAAGAAAACTAAACGTACTGCATTCAATCAGTTCTAAAAATTAACTTTTCATTTAGGTGTGAGAATATGGTTATGCCATTATAGAATCAACTTAGGCCTTCTGAAATAATGACAATACTACTTTTGTCACGGACACGCAAAATTGACCAGGTCCACAACATTTTCTGGTAAACCTGGAAACCAATGACACTGAGAATGTATTAACGAGCTTGGACTGAGATTGATAGTAGCTACATTAGTCCAATCACTGTGTCGTGTGGTCTAGAGAGCAGGTAACAAACGACGGATCCATTCTGATTGTTCTGAAAGAGAGGACAGCCCCATCTAAGGAAGAGTAGTCTTAGATACACTGGACAATGGCTAGCTAGCTGACATTGAGTAAATCATAGTGTAATATCGTCACTCGAAGGAACACAACAGCTTGCAACTCCAGGAACTCGTCCGGGATATTGATAATAGCTCAGCTCTAAATCTAGAGAAGGATGTTTCGCCCAATGCTAAGGGCTCAACATTTCGCTTTTGGGTTTTCTAGCAGCTTAAAGTTGTTAAGTTATGTAAGACTTATTTGATGGCGTAATCGACTTGGTAGTGAATTGCTATATCGCACAGGCTGATCATGAGATGGAAGTCCCTGGTCTTCTGAGAGGAGAAGGTGAAGAGTAACGAGTCATGTAAATGGCTCTGACAGATCGTCTGATTACCACTTGTTATCTGACCTCACATTTGACAGGATGAAGATATATGACTTCTCTAAGGCCAGTTTAACACAATCTCCTGTTATGCCATTTTACGCTATTCTTTCGCGGATCCTCCACCCGAAAGCGACAGGATTAGCGCAAAATGCTCTGATATATAGAGTGGCAGTTCATAAGACACTAATCTGATAAAAAGAGAAAATATGCAATGAAACTAATTGTACAAGTATCCCTGACGCAAGAATGTTTCCAATTAGCCCCAACAATCAAGTCATATACAAAGAATCTATCCTCAAAAGGATTTTGGCCGTTCACGACGGACATCTCAATATAAATCAACACTTGGTTGGCAGTTTGTCAAATGGGTTCCCTATTATTGGTTAGATAAATTGATATTGTTTGTTCGAATTAACTTATGTAAAATAATGAAGCCCTTTTTAGAACTCGTTTACTTGTCGTTATATATGTGCCGTTGTCCGACAATCAAGCACCATAGCATGATGACAATTAACGGGCGTTAAATACGTTCTAAATATAATGTTTGATATGTTAAATGGTTCTCAATTGAAGCATGGCAAACACTTACGAATTTAAGTTCATTTCATTTATAAAAATTTCTGCCACGTTTTTATATGAAACATCCCTAGTTCAATCAAAGAGAATATGTAAATCAGATTTCATTTATGCGAACCAGAATAATGTTAGTGAAACGTTGGACACATATGGTATATTAACGTAGTTAAAAGATATGAAAAAGCGTAAACTTCAATTGTGGCCATTTGGCCACACGTGTATGGTAATCTCCCTGCTGATCCACACAGGAATTTAGCCATCAAAGTCGGATAGATCGATCATTACCAGATCATTTCAACAGCCAAAGAAGCCCTTCTCACACCGCAGTCTCAATATTGGTTGACAAGACACTTGCTGTCTAGTTAGATGGCTGAGTGCTTTAGGTGGCCGGTATTTACCGCTGGGGATTCGTTGCCTAATTCTGAGGGTCGTGGGTTCGATTCCCGGACGGGTTTCAACCTGCAACATTTTTTTAACTAGAATCTGTTCAAACCAAGAAAGTGTTATCCCAAATAACGAAAATACCGTTACACATCACTTTCTAAATAAAACAAAAAATATAATTGATGTAGACAACAATAAATGTATCGAATAAGAATAAACCCCTTTGCCTCGTATTTTGTTGCGGTAATTGGCATTTCTCAGAATGTAACGTTAGTGAAATTCTTTTTCACATATGTGAAATATTTACGTTTTTGTGTTTTATTTGGCTTATGTGAAAAATAATTTAACAAATGTTGAAATGAATTCTACATATATCAGGTAAATTTTGATTCTAAATATGTGAATATTTTTTTCGCATAACTGAAAATCTTTCCAACATAAGTGTGAACCCTATTAGACATATATAGGATAACAGTAGAAGTGATAAAATGGCTTGATTCTATCTAGTGTATTGTTTGTGAGGGATACTATAGATAGATAGTGTTAGGTCTTTTATTGACTGTGAGTCACGTGATCAGCATCAGAATCGATGCCATAAACAGTGTTCAAGTGGGGATAATAACGATGAGCAGAGACCTCTAATGACAGAACAAGGAGAAATCCGCTGGGGTTTATTTGATTACATATCCAAACCACACAATCTGTTTGCTTCATCTGATTCTCCCATTTGACTTCTATAGTAAACACAAACCGCCTAAACAACACTTCCGAAACATGTCTAAAGGAGCACTGTTAACAGGTCATGGAGAATCGTGCTGATGTCTCACGCAGATTCACCTGGAAGTTTATGACTCCACCTAATGTAACGGGAACACTTTCCCCAATACTTGCTGGATCGTGGAAGAGTTACCGGTTAAAACCCCGGATACGTTTATCACTAACGAATCCCCGCCATCCACAGACTGCGCAGACAATTAGATCGCACCAGGTCCTGGATTTACAACTCATGTATTACCTAATGGACCTCATAACCCTTTCCCAAAAGCCATTTACCAGAGAGTTTGATGTAAACCTTTTCATAATTTATTACCTTAAACCCTTTAGAGCAATACGTGAATTGCCTTCTTACAATTAGACCAACAGTTAGAAAGGAACTGTGAGTTAAGTAGGCCATTATTACCTCTGAAATAACCAGAATTCGAGTCCATTCTCCATACGTCTCCTGCCATCTGAACAGGCTAGAGACGAAACAGCGTCACAGGTTACGTATTTTGTACAGAAGCATAAAAGGGACATGCGAATTATATTTTTCTTTCAATGATCTTGATCGCTCAAGTTATTAACTTTATCAATCAAGTTATTATCTTGATCGATCCAAGTTATTATCTTCAATAACTGCAAAATCTCATGGCGTAAATGGAGATAAAAATCTCTGGCTTCCCAAATATGTCGAGGAATCTTTAAGTTATCTCTTCTCGTCATATTAATGCACACATCATATACACCTGCGTCGCAAGGTTTAACAGATCGAGTCTCAGGCACATAGTACTTGTCGTTTGGTCTTCCTCATGGTACGTTCACATTTGGTGATGGGCGGATCGTGTGAGAATTCCAGCCGCTTTAGCCGTGTCCATTAATCCTGATGAAATAGAAAAGAAACGTCAAATGACAGGTTGCGAAAGACAAACTGGGATTAGTTAGCAATTTGTCCTTTGGCATACTAATGCTCAATTTTGACGTGCCTGGCAATATCGTAAATATTTGTTGACCATAGTTGGAAAGGAATTTCGAAATAATGTGCTTTCATGCAGAGCTAGTTATGCTAATTAATGGGTGACAGTAGTTGGGAAAACTGAACTTAAACAGGAAATCAGGTTGTTTGAAGGCTGATTTACCAACACTATACAACCTACATGAAACACAGACATAAAACAAAACCGGGCCAGGTTTTTGTCCTGAAAATCCCCACTAAAATGACCTCTTCTTGAAGATGCCGGAACATCTCTAATAAACCATAAGTGAAGAAACTCTCTTCTTAAAAAGCCCCACCAGGATTCGATGCGTTCGTTTGCCGTACTGGCACCTTCAATGTAGCACCTTTCTCTTTGATGACCACTTCCGTTCAGTGAGAAGAATTTTATTACACGCGGGTCTTTATTTGTGTGGTAAGCATTCAGCCAGACAATTCTCCGTGAAAATCCACAAATGCTACCATGTACACATAATCCAAACGGCTTAAGCTTGTCATATCTATCGATGTGCCGAATGTAATTGGGACCTTTTTCAAAATAGAATCTCCGCCAAAGGTGCCGGGCTAACCTAGTTTCAACTCCTCCGGGATGGAGTTGTCTCAGAATAACTCTTACGTCATTTACCCTAACGCGGTAACCGGATTGTACACACCTTTGGTACATCACACTATACCCGTGAAGAAACCCAGAGGTCCCAAGTTCATGCTCTATAAAATTTACTACATCCTTTGCATTGGTGGAGCCTCTGTGCGACAGAAATTTCTGTTTTAATATTATTCGCTTCAAATGTCTCTCAGATATGGAAATATCATTTTCCTGTTTCAAAATATAGACAGTATCTGTGTATTTAAAGCCAGTTTCGAAGTACTCACATATCAAAGAGTCCCTCTCCATAGTGCAGCATAAGATAAGGTCAAGTAAACTATAGTAATCAAATGGCAACAATTTATAGGTTACCTCAAAATATGATGATAAGATACTTGAGAGATCAAAATAATAACTTGATCGATCGCGTTAATAACTTGAGCGATCAAGATAATAACTTGATTAATCAAGATAATAATTTGAGCGATCAAGATAATAACTTGAGCAATCAAGATAGTTGAAAGAAAAAATATAATTCTCAAGTCCCTTTTATGCTTCCGTAATTTTGTCATGGCTGTGTCCGGCATGTAGTTCATGTGTAAGCAAAGCAATATCTTCAAATGTATCAAGAACAATCTTTATGTCTTTTCTACTCGTTTTTCCTGAGCACTTTCAATACACTTAAGCCAGTCAATTGAACCTTTGCATTATTATCGCATGGCACCTACCAGGTGATTGTCGGACAGAGGGATTCTCCTGTACAGATTGATCAAGGGAAACAAGTTAGTTCATTGCTGGCCCCTGCCTTTCATTCCTATGTCGAGGGCCACAATTCCGAACAAACACACAGCTTACATTTACATACCATCGCGTTAAAGCAGTCTATCCGCCGTAATTGATGCTTGATACAAATGCAGCCTTTCGCAATATAGCCACTAAAGGCAATGGTTAACGTCTAATTGGATCTTGTATAATCGATATTGAATTTTCCGCTATTGAAACCAAGTTTACGTTAAATATACTTACCGATATTTTGTGGAAAGTAAAAATAAAAGTCTTCAAATGGTAATTTTTTTTATCGAAAATGTTTTGTTTTAAATCATCGGCGTCCAAGAATAAACCTAAATTTCCTCCCAAAGGTGAACAGATACAAAAACTAAATTTGTTTGTTTGTTTGATTTGGGGGTCTCAATGTCGAACTAACATTTATTCGCCAACATGAAGGCGTGCAAGCAAATGGGTGAAGGAAACCACCATCGGTGCCACTGGCAAAAGGCAAAGACCCAGACTGGACAAATACAGGACAATCACAGGATCTAAGTAAATGGCATCACAGATCAGATCCATGTTGTCCCTTAGCTCTCAGAGCACTCAGAATGCTCCTTAACCCTTCTATTTTTGGGTGGAAAGGTAAAATGACGATGGCTTAAAACAAGACTAAAACCACTCCCGCAAACTGCAACGGGGGCTCACAGCTTGATTTGAGTACTGGGAGAAAGCCGCTGATAGCTCTCGTATCGGTCACATGGCTGTGCACAAACAGGTACCCAAGACACACACCTATCACTCTCCTATCGGACATGGCTGTGTACATACAGATTCCCGTGGCTCACATCGATCGTTCTCTTATCGGACACATGGCAGTGTACATATAGGTACCCCGGACCCACCCCGATCGCTCTCCCATCGGATACATGGTTATGCACATATAGGTTCCGGGACATATATGGTTGTGTATATATAGGTTCCAGGGGCCCCACACTGATTGCTCTCTTATCGGACACATGGCGGTGTATATACCAATCCCGGGGCCCCCACTGATCGCTGTCCTAGATTAACTAGTTCATGCTGACCAATTTGTAACAACGGTAGCTCTTGAGGTATAAGTACATATGTGGACCTACCCAACATTTAATTTTGTGTACTTAAATGTAAGGATAATAAACCGAAATATTGAGTCAATATGAATTTTTCGTCTTTCTGTGGAGTCACCTTACTCTATAATGTTAAGCGTGTCAGTGGAAAATCTAAAACAAAAACACCTGGTGTTACAACTATCCTAAACATTTGCCCTTATTTAACATGAAATATTTGTTTGGGAAACCTCTCTACATTGGATACAACAATTTCTTTCTCAAGCATTCTAATGGAATAAAAACATTTTCCGGAAGTTTGGACGATTAAACCGCTAAAACCGAAGTACGCTTAACACCACTCAATCACCGCCGTTCGGAGAATTCAGGGACAGCTCACATCTCGGCGGAGATTTACAACGCGTGTATTACCTAATGTACCTTATAACCGCCTTCCAAAAGTCATTTAACTGACAGCTTGATACAAACCTTTACATAATTCATCAAGTGGATCTCTTTTGAGCAAGACGTGGATTGAATTCTGAGAAACCGATCGCTGGTGTCAGGAACTGCGACAACAAAAAATAACAAACTACATAACAAAAATGACATTTGTAAATCTGAGAAATGAGACTCAGTGATATATTTTGTTTTCTTCCTCCCCATCTCAGTCTCAGGTGATAGCAGTCCTGGAATGAAAATTCCACGGCGTTTTTAGACAGGTGCGGAAAACCTTGCCATGATGTTTACCAGTCTACCCTGTCAACAATCTTGTTTAGCAGTCTACTGTGTCACCAATTTTGTTTAGCAGTCTACTGTGTCACCAATCCTGTTTAGCAGTCTACTGTGTCGCCAAACCTGTTTAGCAGTCTACTGTGTCACCAATCTTTTTAAGCAGTCTACTGTGTCGCCAATCATGTTTAGCAGTCTACTGTGTCACAAATTATGTTTAACAGCCTACTGCAGTCTGACTGAGATCCATGAGGCTTAATTCAACACGATCTATTGTAAACCGGCTCATGCAATATGAAAGTCACTTTCTTATTCCTGCCAGATAAATAATTCCCTTTAAGAATGTGAGTTATTTGCCATGCGGCTTAAACACATGTCTTCGCACCAGAGTATTGAGTCTTAGTTTGTTACGATGGTTATCAAATGGGGACAAAGCGTGTTGTTCCTGTAAACCTATTGGTAGGATAGGGTGACGATGTCTGACATTAACAGATTTCCAGTAAAATAATACACTACTTGGGAATAGTCAAAGGATACCCTTCGTCTGTCTGTGGGTCAGAACCCTGAATACGCTGTAACTATTAGACAAATCAATCTCATATCAGTGAGATGTTTCATAACTGGGTAATGTCTGTAACTGATCCCATATATAGCAAGATACACTTTGATTTCTTAGGAAATACTTCACCGCGACCAGATATCGCAGTGAGAACATCAATAAGCATTGAGTAACAGAAGCACATATATTAATATTTTTATAGCTTAATATATTGATCCAATTTGAAATCAACTAGGTTAACAAATACGATGGAAAGACTCGGTGTGGACTACAACTTTTTAGCTGATTGTATATTACGCTTCTATCTCATTCCACAAACAGTTGTCGAATATAAGGTGACATCAACAGAATTATTATTTATATACAGGGAAAAAACTGACATGAGTCGGGAGAGTTAAATAAGTTGTATTTAAGGAATAAAGTTCTTGCATTGCTGAAATCCCTCTGGACATTAGTTTGTGATATGCATTGCACAGGTATAATCCTTTATCTCTTGTTGTTGAACTGTGGGTTCAGTCGTTTGATTTGAATGAGCTCAGTAGTGTTTCGTTTCTTCATATCTGATATACTATTGTTAAAGGGAAAGACCACATATTTTCGACCTAAACTTGCTATTTTTATTTCATATTTACAAAGAAAACCATCTGCATTGTACTTGCAATCGAATCGGCATAGCCGTTAATCAGTAAACATAAAAAGCGGAACTGACGTAATTATTCGAAAACACGATAGTTATATCATCTAGTCGTGCCTGTCTCCCGATTGCATGCACTGATGGATGTTTTCAGAAACGTCCCCAAGCCAAACAACAGCAAGCAACCGCTTGTTCATATCAGCCTGGTACTAAAAACTTTTTTTGTAATAACCGCATGTCAACTGAAAACAAGCTAAACGTATGTGTTACTCAAATAGCTATTTTGATATGTATTCAACATATTAGCAGTGCGCTTGGATGGGCGAGCTTGTGTATACGTCGTGTTGGTACAGATACCTTCCAGGGCATTCATCATCAAACGAACGCACTGGTGACCGACTTTGTTTTGGAACGATGGCAGTCAGTCCCATCTTTTAAATTTACTAATTTACGGTTATGCTTACTCGAATGCAAATGTAATACAGATGTTTGTCTTTGAAAATATGCAATAAAAATAATCAGTTTATTTTAAAAATCAGTGGTCTTTCCTTGAAACCTTTGAGAGTTTTCCTATTGAACTTGGTAGGTGAGGTATTCAGATGGATTGTCCTGTTCATAATTGACGTATTGTTTTCTGCCAATCTGACATTAAATAGGCGTTGTGATTCTCCTATGGATGACTGGTTGAAAGTGCTGTTTACTAGCTATATTACGTCTTTGTGTTGTAGAGTTATGACCCTATTGCAGTATGTTGCATACATCTTATGTCTACATCACAATTATGGACTTTATATATTGCTATGCCATTTTTTTTTAGTAATGGGATGTTATTTTTAGTCACATACTTTAAAGCTATTGCAAGAAACCTTTCCTTCCTCCCCTGTCCCTCTCTGTTATCCTAGATTCATCTCCCCTTAGCATCTCTACATTAGGTAATCAGCGGGTAGGTATTTAACCAATCTTGTATCATTCTGTATCTTCACATAACGGTTTAACTCAGGAAGGTATCGCCCATATAACCTTGACACATATTTTATCAATAATGAAAGCACTATTACTTATTGCTCTCTGTTTTCAACGGCCTATTTATGGTTCCTTTGAAGCAGTTCTGATGCATATAGATTGATTAATGCAAATTACTCGGTGTACCAAATGCTTTGACGGGATATTTTCTGGAATGGTTTGAACAAGCTTTCTGGTAAATAGAAAGAGAGCCGGATAAATGGTACATGAGGTAATACATTCGAATGGCGGTGATTGATTGGTGATAAAAGTACACAGATTTGGGGACTAATGTTCTGAATCAAAGTACTACGAAAATAGTTTCTATCCCATTAAACCGACCTATAAAATCCCAGACAAAGCCACGTAGGTCATCGGGTTATTTTCCGTTACATGAGAACTGGTACAGACGTAAAGATTCTGCTGAGTATTGTTCAGTTAATCGTTTCTTACAATGATCTTAGCAAGGCACAGAATAGTATTCTCATATATACTTAAAATGCCGAAAGGCAACGAAAAAAACAGACACTTTGGGACTATTACCGACTGACATGTAACTGTTGCGATGCAAACTATTTTCTGAACCGACAGTGCACATCTCACAGCCGACGAAATTGTAAGAATACGGTATACACTACATAATACAGGGTTTCATACTTCTAGGTAATGGACTTCTGGTTATACTGATTGACCCAATATCAGTGATATCCAGATGGGCAATGCGCTTTTACAGCGTTAAATCTGTCACTGTGTTCTGTGCCTTCTAATCAATGATTCGAATGAGAAGTATTCTATGAAACCACTAAGCCCCATCATCCTAATCTGGTTGACGTTAGAGATTTACCCGGCTAACTATGATGTATTGGTCATTACCCGATCCCTTCAGCACCTAGGTCGCTCTTTCGTTTCTCAATGAGCAGCGGCTTAAGAAGATTCGGTTCACCATGTCAAATAGCTCTATTGTTCTTGCGACTGTAGACTTTGAACTTAGAAAACAGATCGGAAATAAGGCGATTATGAAGACGATTGTAATGTTTGTATTAAATCTTTAATTCTATAAAGCACAGTAGTTTGTTTTGGATACTCTTCTCTGGTTACAGACTCAATGTTGTCTGCAAATAATCCATCGTCGGCAGTAAAGTACTTTTTAGTTGAAATGAAACTTTGGTATATGGTGTTTGTGCTTGGGTTAATCTCATGCAAGGTCCTCCATGTGGCACTGCATTGTCCACCATGATAACTAACTTTCCCTGATGCATATTAAATATACTGTATTTGTGGATTTATTTATTCTGTTTTTCTATTAAAGATGAAATGCTACTCTGCAAATGTTGCTTCTGAATTTCCACACCTAGTAATCTCGACAAAGTCATCTTATTATGAGATCATTCATTCGACCACCATTGTCCACGTCACGTAAAAGTAGTCTTGAAGTAAACCGTTCTAAAATATAATCAATTCTACTTCCTACGTCGAGACATTGACTCTAAGATACATCTGGTCCATCTTGTTTTGCACTCCTTTTATTTGCTGGGCTGTGGCTGATAGGTCGCCCAAAATATTGGAGGAAATTAATGCGCGATGGTCTGGCACTGCG
>JARFOD010110237.1:0-15525 GCA_031763545.1 Mopalia muscosa
TTCACCCACTGATGCAGGTGGTTGGACAGAGCGTTCTGTTGCCCTGATGCTATCGAAGCTTAACAGCAACATGTAGCCAATCTGTTGGTTTTGTCTTTGTATTGTCCTGTGATTTTCCTGTATTTGTCTTTGTTTTGTTGCAAATGAGTGCTGAAGTTGGTTTCCCATTCTAAAATAAAATCAATTCTACTTCCTATATCGAGACATTGATCTAATATACACCCAAGCCATCTTGTTTTGCTCTTGTATTTGCTAGTCTGGCATACGTAGCCCCACAAATTGGTGAAATCAATGCGCAATGGCCTGGCATAGCCACGAGAGTTGTCCACTATAGAAACTCTCACAAGAATAAGGTGGTTTCATTCACCCAATAGACTGGCATGTTGTCCTGTGAGTGAAATAACCTAAGTACAGCTATAAACCCCAATTAACCAGATAGGCCGCTGCTTATAAATTAAACAAGTGTGGCTAAACTATTTTTCTCATCGAGTTCGGATTTGCTTAAATGTTAAGAGAAAAGGATTTAAATGAGAGGAAAGGTCAGATTGAGTTATTTTAGACTTGCCTGTGGCCTAGATTTGGACTGATATTTAATTACCTCAAACACCTACTACTTTGTTAGATAGCCATTTAGTTTTTCTCTCAACCGGATACATACTGGCCATGAATATACAAAACAACATCACCAATTGCTAGACAACAATAAATAGCTTTGTTTATGCTTGTTCCCCATTAGCCACAATAACAACCAGTACGCACTGTCAAATTGCTTAAAACCATCCCTTGGAAACAAAATTATATCTATTTGCTCAAAATAAATATACTGAGAAGTTTTGAGCAAATTAAATTAAAAAATTCTCAATGACTGTATTAATTATTTTAACAATTTTTTATTTGACCTGTGTTTAATGCTGTACTCCAGGGTATTTCATTTATTTGAGTCTATTGCAATTTTTGTTGGAAACCTGGATGAAACCTTCTTTATTTTGGAATAACACTTTCTTAGTTCAAATATTAAGAAATATAGAAACTTAACATGCATATCTTGTCGTTTCTCAGAGGTGTGATTTGGTGTACAATGTCAAAGTATTCAGTGGGAACCACAAGTTAACAGATTCTATTTCAGTAGATTTTGTCTACGTTTTTCAAAGTCAGTACATTTAAATAAATATTTAAGCAGCTTTTTGAATTTAGACACTCAATGCAAAACTTTATTCTAATGCAAAGGAAAATTGTTCAGTTCTACAGACATATGGGAGGGACAGATGAGGGGGAAAACTGTTGTCCCTCTGAAGGAGTCATAGGTAGAACATATAATCTACAAGTGGCTAGCTAGATAGAACCTTTCAACTTTTATTATTCAACAATTGTTTTATGTCCTAAAAGACCCCATGGGCTCAAAATGGATCAAAATAATTCTATCCTTTTTTGGTCAAAGTAAAACATTTAAAGTTTACAACAAAAAAAAGAATTAAATAAAAATTCAAATTACACATTATAACAAAATGAAAAAGAAAATCAATAGGATTATCACAGCAGCCTTAGACTCCCAACTGCATTCCTTTGTTTGTATGTTTGATTGGGGTTTAATGTCGTACTTAAGGGTATTTCACTTATATGTCAATGGATGATCCCTTTACATTGTTCCTTGCCTTCTTCCGGTGGAAAACAGAGAGGAAACCTTGTGAAAACCACCCCAGCGATTACCAGAGCAACATCTTGTGACTCACTAATATACCTGAGGGTCGACAGACGGACTCGATCCTGTGAACAGTACATCGAAGTAGGCTTAGAAAGCACACTCACTAACTACTAAGCCATAGCCGCATTCTTCATGAGTGTAATATAATATAATTTGTATATTACACCCTAATTTCACACTGTATCAATACATCAATTGACAGACTCACCCTTAACTGTTCAATCAAATGTCAACCAAATTGACAGCTAATCTTTAAAAGCCTCTTTCAGATACAAGAGAAATCAACCGCCAAAAATGCAGTGAATTTTTTTCTGACAATATGGATTTAATTTGCAGTTACATGACAATAGGATCCTCATCATATCTACATATAATTAGTGCGAAGTGCGAATTATATACAAATATGACATTTCATCCTGTATTCTGTGCAATCATGGTGTTAAGCAAAAGTAATCAAAATTCGTACAAGAGTCCAGCAAGACCATTTTAATAAATATGAAGAGTTTAAGAACAGTTACGCTCGTATAACCAGCGATATACCTACAGATGTAGAAAACTAGAGGTCTATGGCTGTAAGTCAATCGCTGCTTATTCGACCGTAAGAAACAATCAACAACATTAAGGACTCTACAGCTAATCAGGAGTAAAAATTGCTATTTTTATCTTTTTGTGGCTTTTGCCATTATTTCCACAGGATGATTATATGTACAACACATATACTTAGAAAAAGGACTGCAAGATTATAAATATAATGGTTTTTGTTTTGTTATTGATTTTAATTTATAATGACATAAATGACATTTTTTTTAAATCTTATTTTTCTAAAATGGTTGGAGATTTTTGTTTTTCAAATTTTCATATATTTGTATTCAAATAACTTAACTAAAATAACGTTATGGGGTTTTTCTAAATTAAAGTTAGCTTTTACACAATTGATAAAATATATTTAATGAAAGATAATCTGCCCTTAAAATATATTTTTAAGTATCAAAACAAAAAATAAATATAAAAAACTGTGTGGTGGTATTTAAAATAATCGCTTAAACATTGTATCAAATTTCAAAGACTTAATAGTGAGAATAGTTTAAATCTTTAAAATAAAAAAAAATGAAAGCCGAGAAAATGTTTCAACATGTGTAAATGATTAAACTCCAGCTTTGACAATTTAAATCTTAAAAAATACATTCTAAAATACTTCAAATTTTTTTACAAACTTTTTGCTTTATTAAGATTATGAAAAAAGATTATTTTATAAAAGTTAAAAAAAAATTAAAATTCTAAATTTCACCCTTGACTAACCATAGAGTCATTATAGTTAAACCCGGTAAATTTTTACCACTCCTCAATCCAGGGTGTACTCCGTAACAAGCCATTTAACATTTTTTAATGAATTTTTTTATCCTTTAATGGTTATGTAAAAAACTTCTCGATCTTATCAAATCGTCCATAAATCAAAAGTTCTTATACACCTAAACAATTCATTAGCTTACATTTAATGGGGGAGGAATAATTTATCATTAAAAGGTTACTAAATCACTTGTAGTATTGTATAGTATAAAGCAGTGAAATGTTTGTTTGGGGTTTAACACTATACTTAAGATTATTTCACTCACATGACAGACCAATGGGTGAAGAAAACCACCCTTGACTTCAGTGGCAACAATATGCCACAAATCAATATGAGACAAATCAAATAGTGGACGTCAAGTAAAGACACCACAAACTGATCTGATCGGCTTTATGTTTTCCGTTAGCCCTAAAAGCACCAGGGCAAAAGAAAGCTCTCTACCAAACCTCCTCACAATGCAGGGGAATGGGAGAAACTTAGGCCTTACAATCATATACATAACACAAACTGTTACCCTGGTACTTTCAGAGCCATTGATGAACACAAAGCTGATTTTTTTTGTGTAGTGTGATTGTCATATTTTTTTACATTTTTTATTATCAAAGATGGCAAGGGCATCTCCTTTCAAAATTTGGGATGGTTCACCATCATACAAGGGCAAAAATAATCAAGTATGTAGTAAAACAAATGAAACAAAAACCAATTATATTTTTATTGTTGATTAAGACAATTTTGGTACATCCGTCTTGATATGACGTCAACTTAAGTGCTATGTTTACAGTTAAGGGTTAGATTAGGATTTGGCTTAGTGATAATTTTAGGATAAGGTTTACATTTTGTATTTACTCTAACCCGGAATTTAGAATTCAGGTCTTATCTCATGTGACGGACATGCCAAATTTGTACTGGCTTCCAATTACTAGTATATCATAAAATATATGTATATGGCCGTATTACGTCAGAAATTGGGTCAAAATGAAAAAAGTAGGTTACAGAGTACAGTCTCATATTAAAACGTAGACTGTCATTATGCATAAGGATGTTATACAGTAACATATATAATATATGTGCCTATACATTTACTAAGTAGCTATATAGAGCCTACAGCGTAGTTGTAACCTTAAACACTTTAATTGCTCTCATTTTTTATTTCCATTTGTTTATCAGATAGTGTATCCTGGAACAATCAAGCACATTGTTTATACTACCAGTCCTCAATCAGTTGACATGTAGTAAACAACATAAAACTTTGGACCTTAATCAGACAACCTGGGAATTAGGATTAATATATTCAATTCATAACGCTGAGAAACGGAGATAATTTGCCCCATGTTTTAAACAACTGAACGCAGACCAGGGCTGTTTCTTTAGGATAGGGCCTGTAAGCCCCCTCCCCTTCTATTTGCCTTTTTGTGACTGCGCTCAAATTCTGTCGCTGTGTTTTGAGAACCAAACATTCAGAACCATATTTCTAACAATTTTTGTGTTGCTGTGGGGTGCAGATGTAGGAGTAGGACTGTGAGGGAAGGTTGACATTTTTTAAACTCTCTGTTGATCCTAGATCTAGAAAAAATTTAGACTCTCATCGGGAGTGGAGTGAATTACATGAAATTGTACAGACCACATGACATGATTTACACGCCCTATTAGCAGGCAGTGTTAAGCTGGTCTTCCTGAAATTCTGTATTACCTTTTTAATCACCGAAACCCAATCTATAGCATTTGTTTTTATGTACTTACTACCCCCTAGAAGTACTTGAGGAACCAAGTCTTGGCTTTGCATGCCCTAATACTTATATTAACAAATATATACATAATCCACTTCAGCATTTTATAACATTATAAGTCCCACAAGATAACTTAAA
Source organism: Mopalia muscosa (assembly GCA_031763545.1). Classification (NCBI taxonomy): domain Eukaryota; kingdom Metazoa; phylum Mollusca; class Polyplacophora; order Chitonida; family Mopaliidae; genus Mopalia; species Mopalia muscosa. Next base: position 4,916 of record JARFOD010110237.1, read on the forward strand.
CTTTTTCAAAGATTTTTAAATATAATTAAATGTAATTGATTGATTGGTGTTTTACACCATACTTATGGGTAGTTCACTTATATGGTGGTGATGTATTCCAACAATAAGTCACATTAACACAACAAAAAAATGTTAAATGTTCTGATAAAGTTAGTAAGTTAATGTTCCTCGAGTGCTAAGTAAAACAGTATTGGTACAGTGAGTATATTCTACAAACACACTGCCCTTAGCCAGAGGGCCATTTTATAATAATAATCAGGCTTATGTTATAAGTTTATTCACTTGTATACACACATTCAGCTCCTACTGATCTGATTTCAGTTTTGTCTATTCCATAAAGACTAGACAGAAAAAATTACTTACAAATTATGAAAGTATAAGAAATATAAAAAAATTAGTACATATAGTAAGAAAACCCAATAAGTTTTTATTTAAATAGAACAATCTTTTGAATTACTGTGTACGTAAGCTTAATCAATTACAAAATTTCTAATAACCTTTCTAATTATGCATGGTCAAATTGTAAAAATAACTGATAACTGGAACCTGATAAGAAAGTGAATTAGCTATCCTTCCTGTTTTATAACAAATCACCCAGAAACCCTGTCAAAAGAAACAGTTTCTCTCCAGTCTGGTCCCATTTCTGATCTGAATACTGATTAATCAGTGTTTTATTATACAGGGGCAAATATACAGAGCTTATTTCAGGATCTATTTAGAAAGGTTGTTCAGTCAATGACAAATAAAGCTGACTTACATAGGGTGATGTTTAATCATTACATGTAAACTCAGCAAAACAGGATCTTGAATTTCCTGTGTCAGGGATGTGTTTATGCAACGTCTAGTGGATACCAACATGGAGTATTCTACACCTTACTGTGGCTGCAGTCACTAAAAGTATATTTATAGTAAAATGTTGACAGTAACGAATACCTGGAGTTTTTACAGTTACATTTAGGATGTTCATGTTTAAAAGTAGACCTATTGTGCATAGGCCTCCTTCTTGTGGGATAACTGTGATATGCTTCAAATGTAGATCAGACTTTTGTAACCTTCATAACAAAAAGAACAAATTACGACCTACTCAGTGAATCTTCACAGCAGCTGTGGCCTGAACATCAATAGGCAAGGACAAATTTAAACGGTTCATACACGTGTTGTTCAAACTGAAACAGGATGGGGATGATGTTGTTGTTGTTAACAATATAAATATCATTTAACAGCATGCTAGACAAGATGGCTGTGGCAAGTTGTCATGGGAACAAGGTACGTATTATATCCTTATTAAACATCCCACTCATTTGTGTTTGATCATACACTTTATGAGTATGATTTGTCCTAATTTTGTTTTTAATTAGGTACATTTTTGCTGATACATAGTATAACTGTTTATCAACGCTGTACTCATTCTTAAAGCCCAGTTCTACTCTATTTTCCTCATTGAGATGGATATCATTTAAACAGCGAGTAGAAGTGAAAATTATGTCTCTAATTTACAAATCACTCCATAAGTTCAGTCTGTCATGTAAGATTTGATGCGAATTTCAGGGTCAGGTTTAGTGTTAGTGTTACTGGGTACGTTTCGGTTTAGTTTAGGGTTAGGTATCGTGTTGTCCTCTAGAGTTAGTATAAGGGTAGTCCTGATATAACTGAGAATTCATATGAATATATAGCCTAACAGCAATTCTCAGTTATGGAGTTTCCATCTGTAAACGCCTACCTGACAGTCTATTTGCAGCTCCTGTGTCCTTGAAATCACATATATTTCCGAAATACAACAACCACAGTAATCAATAGCGTATACGCTTTCGTTTGCATCATCTTTTGCAGTAATCCGAACAAATATTGTCAAGAAATTGAGATAAAAACAGACTAATGTGACAAAATCTACCAAACAGCAGCAATCTGTCACTGCCTCAATTTGAAAGAATCGGCCCGGAAGTTTCACTATACGTCACTTTCCAGTGATCCCACTTTCAAATTAATGGGGGGGGGGACAAATGGATGTTGGAAGATTTTTTCACACTAGGGTGTTTATATCCCGATTTCTTGACAAATTTTTTTTGGATTACCATAAAATATGATGCAAATGAAACCGTAAATGTTATTAATTACTGTGGCGGTTGTATTTTGGAAATTTATATGATTTCGGGGACACAGGAGCTGGTAATAGACTGGTGAGTACCTGTTTGTAGACAGTCCCGTCATAACTGACAATGTGACCATTGGGCTAAGCGGAGCCTATATATTGTCAGTTATCTGGGGACTAGTATAAGGGTTAGTTTGAAGGTTAGGTTTAGTATTAACCCTAACCATGAGCTAAAGATGTACGTATATCTTACATGACAGATAGGCCCTCCATAACATGGCTCCATCTTATATCCCACTACTATTCATCTCCGCCCAATGAGATACCTAAACTATCATTCTCTGATCATCCGAACATAACTTATATCTCCTAAAAGCTCAAATTAAATACTGGGTATTTTAAAGAAAACAACAAATTGTTTGGAATACAATTGTAGAACTGCACAAGGGACGACTTTTAGAAACAATTTCAAGGAATTCCTCTTTATAATGTTTGTGGCGTTTTGATTGATCGACTGATTCATTATATTTAATTGACCAATCAAAATGTAGCAAATAAGGTGAATCCCATTAAGTCGTAACTCCAAATTGAGCTGTGATATTGTGCCTTTAAGTCAGAATCCTCTTTCACCAGTTTCCAATCAGAATTTTAAGGTATGAAATACTTAAAAATGAATTGTGAAGGATATCACACTCAAGTACCGAAATGCAAATATTTTCTTGAAAAACAACTTGAATGTTGTTGCATGCTTTCTCTGTATTACTTATTTTATTATAACCATTTATATTTTTGTTACCATATAAATGTGTTTTATCATGTATACATGTTTTAGTTTTGTTGATATTGTGCATGGACTGATTCGAAGGATTTGGGTTAGAAGCAATTTTTTGTAAATTAAATAAATAAAATAATTATTAAACCATACTTGACTAGATCTCAATGAAATACTCCTAATACACAATGGAACAGTGACCTACAAAAACGGGTTATATGCCACCAGTTTCTGAACCAGTGTTGCTAAACTTAGAACAGATTTTGCACAATACAAAAAAAACATCCTAGTCTCATCGTTGCTGAAAGACTATTTCAATGCTGGGTTACCATCAGGATATTGTAGTTAAACCAGCTGATAAAAGCCAGCTACAGTGATTATGGATGGGCAGGATTACTTAAATGTGGATGAACATTAGCTAACTTTCCATTATTAAACACTAAAAAAAAATTATATAGCCAGAAAAGTGTATGAATTTTTTTTTATAATAATTATATCTTTAGAGGATCAAAATTTCTTCAACCGATTATCATGGCTCGAAAAAGTAGGGAATACGGGAATGTCATTACTGGGAAAGTTACGACTCTTGCGGGAAATTTTGAGAGAGAGAGAGAAAAACAAAATTCTTTATCACATGCCTATAGCAGCCTGCTACAATTGTTCGGCATATAGTCATAGCCAAGAACCGCGTGTCACAGCATGTGCCACTGCGCCCCCAAATCCAAATTTCGATTATTCAATGAAGACCAAACTGTTCTCTCTGCAGTCCGCGCTTCTGCTGTATAGTCCTACAGAGGCACTGGCTTGATATAGTTTTGGCAATATAATGATAAGCATATTCGTTGTGCTATATATTTACCTCGTCATTGATATCTAGATATATTTCTTTTTCTTATTTTTATAAATAATAATGGCACTGTTAAATATGATTTATTTTCGTTTTAAATATAAATCTCATATTCATTCATTTTCAATTATCTATGAACTATTGAAAAGGTAAAAATAAAGTCCTTGGTCAGGCAGTAGCACATGTCTGCAAGCACCATGTTTTTTCAACTGTTGTGTCAAGGACGCACGTCTTATGATCGTTTAGCATCAACAAGCTTTGACCTTCTTCAGAGTATGAAGCTAAGCTAGGCAGTAAGTAGGAAGGCAACAGCAGTATGCAGCAAATAGTTTGATGGTCATATTTTAATAAATTGCACGTTACCAATCATGTGAACTACGCTTAAAGGAGTATTATCGCTACCCAACAAGCGGGCGCGGTTGAAGTTCATTGAGCATACGGACAGTATTTAAGCAAGTTTTAGATCATTTGGTTTTCGTACAATACGACAAACAAAAGCACAAGAGAAAACGGAAATTTAGTGGTAAACATGAACAAGCAAGCAAGTACAGACTTTCGAATCAATGCTGATAAACCTTTCAGAGTTTGATTCACATGACACACAAAATGGCAACTTCCACGAATGAAGTCTGGGCGAAATTATTTCTGTTCTCCTATCAGAGTCTACGAGTAAATACATTTCTGTTTAATCTTGTTTTAAAGTTTAATAGTAGACTAGTCATTGGACTACATGCCTATTGAAAAGCAGGCTTCACACAGGTTACAGCGTGAGGGAGCAGTGTTCATCACCCTGCCAGTAGAAGTCTGTCTATTCCAAGAAATACTATTGTACAAGTAAATAGCGCAAACCTTAGAGAGAACAACTTTGATTTAATTGGTTGATCCAGTTTTTCGTTCCTCGATCTTAGGCTCCTCACAGAATAACTAATTTTTTTTTCATTGGTTCAAAATAGCCTATAGCACGGACCTCAGAGAGACAATTTTGGCTTCATTTGATTGGTTTAAACTTGTATAACTGCAAATATCCTCTGTGTGTTTCAATCCACATCTTGAATACAGTTGAACTACTTTACAGCTGCGTACGTTTGGCTCTTTCACACATTCTATAATACTGTATATGCGCACCTAGGATTTGACTAAAATAAAAATTATAGGGGGATATTTTAAAATTGACAGAAATCAGAACGTTGCACTTGATTTCTATATACATGGAGTTATAAAATTGCTAAAATCCAAAACTCTTACGCATTAAATAAATTTATTTTGTCTTGTTGTCCTCCATTTAAGAGCTCACACCCAAAGCAATACAACAATAGGTATGGGTAACGTGTTGTGAAATATATGATTTGGATTCACTCATTGCCAGGAAAAAAACATTTTTTTGAGCCGTGCCGATTATTACTTACAGGGTGCTACTCCAAAAAATAGTCTTTTCTACATTATCACTAAAATTCAAAAACAAAGAAAAAATGGCTTCTACTGCCTTTGCCTTCAGGTAGACCTATAATTATCAGATTATGCCTGTGAATCTTACAACATATCAAACTTTTTGCCAACAGCCATTTAAGCCTTATTAAAAATACTGAGAACTTTTTGAATAAGTGATCTCAAATTCAGGCTGATAAATCCTTGATCAATCACAGTAATCGATATCAAGGCAGGACTGTTAAAACGTTTTGGTCAGAATACCCATCCCGAATGTCTGACTACTAAGATTTAGGCCCTACTGGTTAAGACTGGATCAGATACTTGCTCACCACCCCATTGTCTGACTACTGAGATTGAGGCCCTACTGGTTAAGACTGGATCAAACCCTTGCTAACCACCCCATTGTCTGACTACTAAGATTGAGGCCCTACTGGTTAAGACTGGATCAGACACTTGCTCACCACCCTCATTGTCTGACTACTGAGATTGAGGCCCTCCTGGCTAAGGCTGGATCAAACCCTTGCTAACCACCCCATTGTCTGACTACTGAGATTGAGGCCCTACTGGCTAAGACTGGATCAAACCCTTGCTCACCACCCCATTGTCTGACTACTAAGATTGAGGCCCTACTGGTTAAGACTGGATCAAACCCTTTACTAACCACCCCATTGTTTGACTTCTAAGATTGAGGCCCTACTGGTTAAGACTGGATCAAACCCTTGCTAACCACCCCATTGTTTGACTTCTAAGATTGCGGCCCTACTGGTTAAGACTGGATCAAACCCTTACTAACCACCCCATTGTCTGACTACTAAGATTGAGGCCCTACTGGTTAAGACTGGATCAAACCCTTGCTAACTCTCACTGTCTTTGGTGGACATATCCATTAATTAATTTATACTTCTTTGAAATAAAAGTTTGTAGGTTGACTTCCTCTTAACCCATAATCAAATATCTTGTCTACTACATATTATCACATACATTCTATACTATGTACATGGTCAGTATTTTCATTATTTTGGGATAACACTTCCTCAGTTTGAACAGATTCTAGCTGAGAAACTGTTGCAGGTTAACCGCCTGGGAATCGATCCCACGACCCTCAGAGTAAGGCGCCGAACCACCAGCAGTAAACACCGGCCACCTAGCCCACTCAGCCACCAGGCTTTCTATAAGGTTCAATTCTGAGACAAAATATCAAGGCTTGAAAATTAGACGTTCCTGGAGCCCGGGGCAACCAAATTTTTAAGTGGGGCAAGTCAATTTTTCTGGTAGTTAACATGGAAGAGATAGGACAGGCAATCAAACAAATTGTAGATTGGGCTTTAGGGCAACCTGGGAAATCCCTAATTTTCAACCCCTGAATATATCAAACTCCTTATAGTGAGGGACCAAACTGCCTCTCATCAAATTCTTAAAATGATATGGCTGTCATCACAATATATTCTTTTGTTTTGGTACCTTGTAACTAAGTTCCTCAATTGACTTCAAACTTGAAATTTAGCTTTCTCCTCTTGCGATGACAGATGGGACGACATTTCCCTAAATCAGCTAAAACAAAAAGGCCACTAATCTTCATTTCTACGCAGTGTATGTTGTTCAATCGGCCTATCCGTCATGTAACATGTAGATGAATTTTTAGTTCTGGGTTAGGGTTAATACTTAACATAACCCTAAAACTAACCATCATACTAACTGTAAAGGGCAACACGAAACCTAACCCTAAATTAAACCTAAACATAACCCCAACACTAACCCTAAACCTGACACTGAAATTCACTGAAATAACTTGAAAATATCTTTAACGGTTAATTTCCAAGTTTGAAAAGCCCTATTGCAATGATGGATCGGATTGCTTTCCATAAAATCCACAGCTGAAAAAATATCTGATTGGGATTACCACCGTACTTAAGGCTATTTCACTCATAAAATGGTGTGCTTTCCCAAAGGGTGTAGGTAGAAAACTAACCATCCACGACATGGTAACAAAGGCAAGAGGAGACAATCACAAGACCTAAAAACATAGATGTAACAACAGAACGGACACTATGAGCAAATCAGGCAGATCATTCCCAACTGTCTGTATTGTCATCATTGCATCTTGTACAATTTTCAGCCCGGCATGTGTTGTGAACATGACAACTTGGGATGCAATTCACACATTAACATCTAATTTTAATATATCTTCCTCCTGATGCAATAATGTATAGATCTTGTTTGACTAAGTTCAGCAAACAATATAACATTATTTTTCTTACTTCACAATCCTGTATCTATTCTTTTCCTGCATATGATGTCAATGTACCTGTTACATATATACAATACTAACTTTGTCATACAATTGATTGCCCATGCGGTAGGATAATTTTGTGTTATATTCGTGTGGTAGAACATGAAGGTGCTGTAATTTTGCATCTCTCTGACTAAGGGTGGTTTGCTTGGACAACAGCAATGCTGTCTTCACTTAGCCCTGAACCAAGATTAACTTTCCAACAAAATTAAAATACAACAGATAGTTGAGTTAATGCCAAGTAAAGTTTACATTTGGCAACCACCAGCTTCATACAAGTGAAATACCCTTGAGCACCTTACAAACATAAATCAGTCCCTTGGACCATCACCCCACCCACATTGCATATTGATACAGAAAATCTTTCCCAAATATAATATATGTTAATGCTACACATGGATACATTCTCATATTTGGTGGAAAAAATTAAAATTAAAATTCTGCTGACCAATTCCACTCTAAAATTTTGATTAATATGTGAAAAAAAAAAGGTATTAACTCACCAATCAGAAAATCTCCATCAGAATTATAAAGACAACTGAAATAAACAATACAGTGATAAATAGACATGTAATTGAGGCTGATGAAAGTTACATGGTGTATATTCAGTTATTCCTAAAAGAGTCAAAGACAACGGTCAAATTAAACATTGTCCCAATAATTGCACTGTAACAGTCAAACATGGTATTTTCTTCTCGCTCAAAATAACTCGAGAGATTCATTCAATCTATAGAGTCAATCTGTCTCCACTCCACATGTGTTATATCTTTTGTCCTATTATTTCAATACACTGACTTTCAGTACTTTGAAATAAACTGTGTTTGTATTCTAAGATGTAGAAAGATGCAATAACCTATCTCTATCAGAAGTAAGTCCGCTGTGCAAAAAAAAATTATACACTTAATTCCATAACTCATTGTCTCAGGACAATTTTTTATCTTCTAATTAATACATAAATTTTCTGAGCCCATTCTACATGGCATCAGGGCCTGATTCCAAAAAGCTATTTTACATATAAGTGAAAATGTTCCATCAGGGGCCGCTTAGCCAAAAATCAGATGTATGGTGTCAAAAATGATAATTTTGCTTCAGTCGTTAAGTAACTAGGTGTCCTGTATGTTAAAGTTTCTTAAAACAAGGTGTTCAAATGAGCCAATTGATCAATTCAGGGTGTCCATTTGGACGGATGGACACCCCTCTGCCTAAGCCCTTGGTTGGAAGGCCTCCAAATGTATTAGTTTCGAATTTTTAAATTTAATATTTTGGCACAACAACAATAATGTAAGTGAGTACTTAGTACATGTAAAACTAAATCAAGACAGGTGATGACTGATGAAATTTTAATTCAAAATTTTTACTTTAGTCATAAAATGTTTTCTGGAATTGTTTCTAGGATTTGATGTGTTTGTAACTTTGTATTGAGTTGTCTGTTTGTCCTGTCTTTAACTCTTGCCAGTGGTTTCAAGGTTGATTTTTTATCACCCCTGGCATTCAGTGAAGGCAGCAAAAATATGCTGGGATTGATTGATTGATTGATTGATTGATTGATTGGTATTTTATGCCATGCTGAAGGGCATTTTGCTTCTACGACGCCGGTAAATTCCACCTTTAATTGACACGAGCACAACCAAGGTGTGAAGCATTTCAATAATGTTGGAAACTTAATTTTCCTCCAGTGCTACGTAAAGACAGTATTGCCTCTCTTCAAACAAGCTGCCCTTAGCCAGAGGGCTGGTGGCTACATACTATCCATACGCAAATGTCAAGTTAAATTAATGTACTATAAAGTCAAAAAGCTTTCATAAAAACGCACCTATCTCCCATGGGTGCATTACAGGTGTAAATATGCACAGCTATCCCACTCCTACACCGAGCATCACCAGCTCCACAGATAGTGTGTAAGCCCTATATATCATAAATAAAAGCTTTATTTAATATGAGATAATATCAGTATTATAATATAAGCCAGTTCAATCAATTAGAGAAGAAATATATATGCTAAAATAACATGAATCTAGGCCGTCCAGACCCTGCAGATGCTAGGAACCTGGTTTGGCTTCCAGCTTGGTTGGATGTACCATTGCTCCTAGAGGTCCAAAAAAATACAGTAGCTTGGATTTTTATAGATCTACTCAAGCACTGCAATTAAAAACTGCTGTGTTTTTTTTTGTTTTTTTGTTTTTTGTTTTTTTTTGCTCGACAAGGGTATAATGCCACACTTACGGTCACATGAGTGTGGGCCAGCCTAATGAGTGGAGGAACCACTCGCATTGCCTCTCAACAAATAAAGAACAGGCTTCGTGTTACCCTTTAGCTCTGAATGCACCATGAATCTTCCTCCTAACACTGCGCTATGAAACACTGCGGGAGAGGCGACTCTGGACCCATATAGCGGTAACAAACAGAGACTGAGAAATAAACTACATCCACCTACCTGGACAAAATCCACATCTCCATCTGCTTCTGGAGTAATTTTGAATGGATGCCATCTAAGCTGAAACACAAAAATGAAGAACATTGACACAGTGCATATAGCCATGTTAAACAATCTGATAAGCCTAGGATTTCTAATGAACAAGCACAAAATATATGATGATGCTGTTCCTCGCTCAAATGCATTGGGAATCCAAGAAAAAACCTTGTACGTTTGTTTGTTTGTTTGATTGGGCTTAAAGTCGCACTTGAAGGGTATTTCACCTATATGATGACGTTTGTCAGAGGAAAGCCGAGAGGAAACATCACAAAAAAACCCTGCAATTCAAGAGTCACATTATATACCTTATAGTCAACAGACAAACACTGAGTGAAACAACACTCATCAAAGTACAAATAAGTAAGTCAACATGCTAACAGTTTATTAATGTAGCGTAAAAGTAGTAAAATATAGATTTCCAAAGCTTGTATTCACTGGCACAGGATGTTGATAATTTAAAAACAACGAGTCATCCCCAAATCTAGATATGATCCGAGTTACAAGTTTTAAAATAGTCCTGAATTCTGAGTTGATATGTTATGAGCAACATTTCCAGCAAATGTGATAGTTCATTCACTCATCATTCTATTCATTCACAATGATTCTCTATTTCATATGACTCCCTAGCATTCACAACAAGAGATCCATGAATGGATCTTGACGCCCACACTGTTAAGATAGTTTGAAGAAAAGGGTCTAAGAGGGGACAGA
>JARFOD010110248.1:0-15524 GCA_031763545.1 Mopalia muscosa
GGGATAGGTGTTGTGGGGGGTGTTGTTGTTGTCGTGGTGGGCATAGTTGTAGTGGTGGGCATAGTTGTTGTAGTGGGGGGCATAGTTGTTGTAGTGGTGGGCATAGTTGTTGTAGTGGTGGGCAAAGTTGTTGTAATGGTGGGTATAGTTGTTGTAGTGGTGGTTATAGTTGTTGTAGGCGTGGGCATAGCTGTAGTGGTGGGTATAGTTGTTGTGGTGGTGGGCATAGCTGTAGTGGTGGGTGTAGTTGTTGTAGTGGTGGTTACAGTTGTTGTAGGCGTGGGCATAGCTGTAGTGGTGGGTATAGTTGTTGTAGTGGTGGGCATAGCTGTAGTGGTGGGTGTAGTTGTTGTTGTAATGGGTATAGTGGTTGTAATAGTGGGTAAAGTTGTTGTAGTGGTAGGCATAGTTGTTGTTGTTGTTGTTGGCACAGCTGTTGTGGTGGGCACAGTTGTTGTAGTGGTGGGTATATTTCTTGTAGTGGCGGCCAAAGTTGTTGTGCCGGTCAGCACGGTTGTTGTTTGGGCGGGCACTATTGTAGTGGTGGGAACAGTTTTTGTAGTGGTGATTACGGTTGATTTCGAGGCTGGCATGGTTATTGTAGTAGTGGGCATAGTAGTCATGGTAGTGGGCAAGGCATTGGAAGAAGTCGGCATGGTTGTTGTGGGGGTGGGCACTGACATTGTAAATGTGGGCAGAGGTGCTATAGTGGCGGGATCAGTTCTTGTCGTTGTGGGTTCAGTTGTTCTAGTAGTAGGCATGTTTGGTGTAGTGGTTGGTACGGTTGTTGTAGTGGTGAGAATGGCTGTTGAAGTGTCGGGTATGGTTGTTGTAATTCTTCTGATGGTTGTTGTAGCGGCAGAAATGGTTGTGGTGGTTTTTGGAAGGGTTGTTGCAGTGGTGGGCAGGTTTGTCGTAGTACTGGGTACTGTTGTTGTAGTAGTTGGAATAGTTGTTGTAGTACTAGGTAATGTTGTTGTAGTAGTGGGTACTGTTGTTGTAGTAGTGGGTACTGTTGTTGTAGTAGTGGGAATGGTTGTTGTATTAGTTTGAATAGTTGTTGTAGTAGTGGGAATATTTGTTGTAGTAGTTGGAATGTGTGTTGTAGTAGTGGGTACTGTTGTTGGAGTAGTGGGAATGGTTGTTGTAATAGTGGGAATAGTTGTTGTAGTACTGGGAAGTGTTGTTGTAGTAGTTGGAATAGTTGTTGTAGTAGTGGGTACTGTTGTTGTAGTAGTGGGAATGGTTGTAGTAGTGGGAATGGGTGTTGTAGTAGTGGGTATAATTGTTGTAGTGGTAGGCACGGTAGTTGTAGTGGTAGTTTCAGTTGACGATTTTGTCAAATTCGTTACTTGTGATGTGGTCGTCTGTGGTGTCACAGTGGTTTGGGACGTCTCTGCTGTTTGTGGCGCTTCTTTTGTCTCTGGCTTTTGGGGAATCATAGAGCTTTCTGGTGTTTTTTTGTTTGAAGGTAAAGTGGTTAAAGTGATATCACTAGTTACACCTGCTTCAGGTAAGGCAGTTGTAACTGTTACGTTCTCGTAACCCACTCCTTCACATGTTATCCTAATAACTTGGTCTCCTAGAAGAGGAATATACAAGCATAGTATTATGTATATAGGCGTATTGTAGGTTTTACATGTATATATAAGATCTCTTGACATTTATTAGGAGGCGTATAAAAAAAATAAGAGATAGATCATTTTGCTTGAGAAAAGAATTATAATATTGTGTTCAACTGTCGGAAAGTTTAACGATTCGAACTTGGTTAGCAAGGTCTACGCTCTAAACGTGCATCGGGTCTCTGTTTAGCAAGGCCTACGCTCTCACCGTCTGAGCTACAAAGGCTCAAGGCAGAACGAGTCTCTGGTTAGCAAGGCCTACGCTATACTGAACGTCTGAGCTACAGAGGCTCACGGAAGAACGGGTCCCTGGTTAGCAAGACCTGCGCTCTAACCGGCTGGGCTTCAGAGATCACGCCAGAACGGGACCCTGGTTAACAATTTCTGCGCTCTAACCGTCTGAGCTACAGAGGCTCAAGGTAGAACGGTTCTCTGGTTAGCAAGGCCTACGCTATAAAAGTCTGAGCTACAGAGGCTCACGGCAGAACGGGTCTCTGGTTAGCAAGGCCTATTCTATAAACGTCTGAGCTACAGAGGCTCACGCAGAACGGGTCTGGTTAGCAAGGCCTGCGCTCTAAGCGTCTCAGCTACAGCAAAGGCTCACGACAGCTGAAAGGGTTTCTGGTTAACAAGTCTGGGCTAAAGAAGCTCACGTCAGAACGTGTCTCTGGTTAGCAAGGCCTGTGCTCTAATCGGCTGAGCTAAAGAAGCTCACGTCAGAACGGGTCTCTGCTTAGCAAGGCCTGTGCTCTAACCTGCTGAGTTACAGAGGCTCAGGGATGGAACGGGTCCCTGGTTAGCAAGGCCTGCGCTCTAACCGTCTGAGCTACAGAGGCTCACGGCAAAACGGGTTTCTGGTTAGCAAGGCCTGGGCTCTAAGCGTCTGAGCTCAAGAGGCTCACGTCAGAACGGGTCTCTGGTAAGCATGGCCTGGCTCTTAACGTCTCAGATACAAAGTCTCACAACGGAACGACGACGAATTTTCATCCATGTAAATACCACGAATCTATGTACATGCACGATTATATAATAAAAATAATGTTGAATTCTAAATGCCTCCGTAAAACGAGCAACGAACACAGACCAAAGAATATTGAGAACAATAAAATTACTTCAATGTGAAAAATACAATATAACATTGTCTGGATTTTCAGCTGGTGGAATATTCCGTCACACTGGTAATATTAAGCAGCTTTCATCCAAAATGAAAGTTTGAGAAAAACAACACACTTTCAAGTTAACACGATGCATTATGATTACTATATTTAAACGTGAAATTGCTTATTTATGAGACTTACGAAGTTGTGTTGCCTGTAAAGATACGCACAGTTCTGTCTGCGCATCCCGGGGATTAAATTGATGATATAATTTGAATGTGCCACCTTTCCATGGAGTAATATCTGCTTTCAACGGCAGGGTACATTTAGCAATTTTCCCCAAGTCTTCCTTTCCGTCAGAATCCATTTCTCTAAGTCTGGTTTCACCGCTGCAGTCTTTGTCTCCAGACCGGAACTCTGCAACCAAAGCCAACGCTTGTTTTCTTGTCTCCTCCGAATCTGAGATGATATAACAAATACATGGCGACTCTGACCAGTGTCCTCCGCTGACCAGATAGTATGTTTCCGTTTCTTTGGTCAGTGTCACGTTACCACCTTTACACATGTGAACAGCTGTGTATAACAAAAATAGATTATAAGTCCAGGTCAAAGTGATAGACAATATAATTAATAAATATAGACTAAGTGAATGGGCGAGTATTTGTGAGTAGTTTAATGTGTGCGACACTTCCATACAAACTACGATCGCAATATAAATTTGAAAAACTGTTACCTTCAAAAACATTTGTCTGCGCCGCCACGAGCAGCCAGAAGGCTCTTTAGAAACAAAAGCGCTTAATGTATGGCTGCTTCGTTGTGGTAGACGGGATCAATGGGTCCTGTGCACTGAGCAATATGTTAAGTAGCCATGTGTCTTTTATTACGGTTACTCACCCAGACATGCGCAGCAAAGTGGTAAACTGATTGGTACAGCAGTACACACCGCCAGCCGCTATGGTCAAAATATCTGCCCCCAGTAAGTTTGCGTTTCAATGTGAAACGAATCTCAAAGCATCAAATTATTATGATTTGATAGCAAATATGCCTCTAGTCAATGCTTAGCTTAGTTTCTCTTCTAAAAAATTAGAAAACTATTTTACAGTGTGTAGCAAACAAATAAATATAGCAGCATACTTTCCTTTCATTAAGGGATCATACGTTTATAACATAGACTGGAGTGTTTACAATATAAGGAAAAAAATGATGTACGATATTTTCCCTGAGAGGAAAACAATAATCCGTATCAAGTGGTAACAACCTTTCTAACACGATGTGGAGTTAACTAATGCGGATTTTAAATGCAGTGTACAATCCTATAAATGACGTAGGTTTGCGTAATGGTTTTGGGCTACGTGATGTCACACTGGAAATAGATTTCGTTCTCATTCTAGAAGCTTCTGGTTGGTGATTGGTTAATTTTCGGCCGAGGATGGTGTTGACAGTCAACATAGCAAGCGGCACGGCTATGGTGAGTTGCATAGAAAACTGAAACTGTTAATGGCAATACGAAACTTTTCGAAGTTAAAAGAAAGATTTTCCTATTCAGACCAAGAGCGCAATTATATATTCAACATTAACATAAGATATCTGCCCGTTTAACCGAAAATCGTGATAATGGTGTCTAAAATCACTGTTTCGCTGAAATATCGTGTTTTCATTTATCCTATCTTTCATATGCTAAATTTGATTGACAAAATGTATCCTAAGCGGTTTCTAGGGTATCCAATCGCCCACACCTGTCTTCATTCAAGTTGCTGTGTTATCATTCCAATTCAACGCTCCACACTGATAGGTATTTGAATATGCTCTTAAGGTCTTGCTGAACCCCTTTTGCTCAAAATGAACCAATTTGTTTTTATCATTTGGATAAAAAGTTAGGTATTCAAACTATATGTTGGTGAAAAATATAATTCGCAAAAACTTAAATTGCCGAATTCGGGCACTTCAATGCAGACCCTACATTTTTTATGGCTTATTTCCAGAAAACTATTCAGTCAGAAACTTCAAATTTGAATCTTTGTAAAGAGCACAATACAATCTAGTACACGGTGCCCAAGGATTTTTTTTACAAGTTCGTCCTTTATTTTTTTAATGATTTCTGAAAGTTGTATTTTACATTTTTAAAAGACTATCCAATGTGGGATAGACATAAAAATCCAGTGTGATCGATCTAATCAAAACTTTTTTAAAAATGAGACACCGTTTACTAGTTCTAGGACTATTCTACTCGGTCAACTGATTTATTTAGTCTTATCGTCATTGCACTTCTGGGAATCAACCTTAAAAAATGCAGTCTATTTTTGTCTGTTGACATTTACTCAATTTGCAATATTTGTAGAAATAATAATTGGATTTCATCATTTATATTCTTCTGCATAATAGACTAAATACAAAAGGGGTTCTGAAAATCGACCAAATGGTTCAGTAAGACCTTAAATCGTACATTGGCGTCCGAGATGATATGGGCAATACATTCGAGGATTACCGAGATGATGTGTGTAGTACAACCGAAGATGTCAGAGATAATGTGTGTAGTACAACCAAGGACGTCCGAAATGATATGTTTAGTACAACCGAGGACGTCGGACATGATGTGCATAGTACAACCGATGACGTTCGAGGTGATGTGTGTGTAGTGCAACCGAGGACGTCCGAGATGATGTGTGTTGTACAACCGAGGACGTCCGAGATGATGTGTGTAGTACAACCGAGGACGTCCGAGATGATGTCTGTACTACAATCGAGGACGTCTGAGATGATGTGTGTAGTACAACCGAGGACGTCCGAGATGATAAGAAACCATTCTGACACAGTAGTAATAACAGCATATGTACGAATTCAACTTTTTACAATTGATGATCCCTCTTTGACTGTAGACAGCTTACTACTTTTATAAATTAATTTTTGTTTGTTTGTTTGTTTGTTTGATTAATTGTTTGTTTGTTTATTTATTTAAAAATGTAAATAGTGTTGACTAAATTATTACCTGGTTTGGATGACACCCCACACGTGCTTCCTGTCCACACTGGGGAACCTGGAAATAAGGAAAATAGATAGTTTACGATCAAGGTATAGATATATATATATATATATATATACCAGTATATAACTGTCATAAAAGAAACCCATAGGTGAAATGACACCCGAAAGTGTTGATTTTAAAAAAAATATATCGTTTCTTGTGCTTCCCATTGTGGAAAGACAAAGACAATGCCAGGCCGCCGACGGAAAGTGTACCAGAGAAATACCTAGATGATCAGAACATTAATGTATTGCCATGGTCATTAGGATCGCCAGATCTCAACACTATTGCGCATCTTTGGGACGAACTGGACAGACGTGTACGCCAACGTAAGCAAGCGCCTTAGACTCTACCGCAATTGTCCAATGCACCGCGTAAAGAATGGTGAGGATTCCACATGCCCAGATTCAAAGACTCCTTTAGTCTATGTCACGGAGGTGTACTGCAGTGATTGCATCACCCTCTTGTGACGAATACGTCGCCGCTGCCGTCGGTCCATAGCGAGAACATTACCACATCTTTGTATCAACTTCAGCTGTGCTACCCACCAAAATTACTAAATTATCCCGCTTTATATTAAAGACGAAAATCTATTAATATTCCTCTTAAGGGTTTCTTTTTTTAAAGAGTTTATTATGACTATTATTCAATGTAATTTGAATACCCTTAATATCGAGTATTGGGTAGTTGAAAGTATACCAAAAAAAACAGCCCACAACAAAAAAGCGTCTGGGTCATCTTTTCCACCAAAAAGGAGAGAGAGCAATATTTATGTTTGTTTGTTTGGTTGGGGTTTAATGACGTACTCAAGGGTATTTCACTTATATGACGACGGATTGTCCACTTTACACTTTTCATTGCCTTACTACGGTGGAAAACCGGGAGGAAACCTCGTAAAAACCACCCCCTAGATTGCCGGAGCCACATCGCGTGACTCACTCATATACCTGATGGTCAACAGAAGGTTTAAAGCCATATCCGCCTATGTTCGACGATGAAATTTTAAGAAAAAGAAGTCCAAAAGTGTTATCTTAGCTATAAAATGCTGGGGTCTTGTGCTCATTTTACCCATAAGTGAAAAAAGCCGCCAAAAATGGACATGGGCAGGTCTGACTTTGATATGACCTAACCATGCGCAAAGGACCGCTTCCGCTTCAACTAACACTGAGCTGCTGAGAAAACTAAGTTTCGCAAGAATCGGATACCATTAAAATATGCACAGGTTATATTCATTATGAATCTGGCTTTCTTCTTCTTCGATTGCAGTTACTGACAAAATATCAGGACACAAATAGATCATCATTTCAACAAGATATATTGAGCAGAAATAAACCGACAAATCAAAATTAAGTACAGTACCGAGAACTATGCATTGATTGCGCTAAACCATCTTAAGATACAGTTAATGGTCAAGTTTAACATAAACTTAGAGTAAACGAAAGAACTAATCAGTTTCCAGTACAGTAATAAATTCTGAATGGCTTTTTGCTAAGCGTAAGCTACAACATAGTAACTGACTCCTGTCTTCATAGGTTCTAGCTACTGAGTTTGTATGACAAGAATCGCACAATATTTAAGCTTGGTATTACTCCGCTATATAGCCGGCCTATCAATACATATATCTGATTCTTCTCTGATTTTTTTTTTTTTTTTGATACAGAAGCCACAATAATCTGACCCTTTCTTTCTTTCCTGGCGTTTACATGAAGTTTTATTTGACATGTTTAAGTCAACCCCAATTGCAATAATAAGATTGAAACCAATCAGAAAAGAAATATTGGAGGTAAATTAAGCACTGGTTTTTTTTCAGTGAATCTAAAAAAAACAGAGATATATATTTTTGAGAGGTCGGCTACAACGGCGGATTAGTTTCCAGCTTTAGCCATGGGTTGATATGCTGCACGTAGGACTAAGGCTTAGTAATAAGCCCTATACATTGTGCTAGGTATTATTCAGAGATTGTGTGTAGGATCGCCAAAGTTTATACATAGCAGTCTGGCATACGGTAGGCTTTACTAACATGAATCATGACGGGATTATCTTGTGATCTTTTAACTAGTTTGATTTCTTTGCTGATCCAAAATGTATACGACCACTATAAAACCAAAGTAATTGGACGAACATTCCTGTCGATTTTAATCTGTGTAATAATCAAACGATCCTATCTGTGTGTGAAATTTAGACATAATTAATCAAACTGTTTTTAGATACCATAGACAGACTAAATAAACTCGTGTTTTAAAGTCGGCACAATGAGAATTATTGAGACCCAACCGATATAATAAAATATTGTTCGAAAACTAAATTCTAATACTATTTTAACACCCTTAGTAAAGTATAGTAACAACTCCGAAGAAAGATAATGAATTCATTTTGACTCAACGTTTCGGTTTATTGATCAAACCATCATCAGCAATGTTACTGTACGGTATAAGCTGCTCCCGTTTTGAAATTTTGGTCTGTATTTCTAAAAATAAAATCAAACTATAAAATAAGTGAGGAGTGTTAGACTTTGTAGCGTGTGGGTCTGTATAACTCTGCAAAGACAGAATTTTAAAAAAGCCGTATTGTTTTCATATATGACATTAACAAGTTAGGGTATATATAGTCGAATTGGTCCTAGACCGGAAACGTGCTTTAATAGCAGAGATATTCAGTGAATTCAGTAAATTCTGCTGCCGTCGTCTGGCGAATTACAACTGTATAAATACATCGGAACTATATGTTCTGATGTTAAGCTGCCGATCAAAACAATCAATCCGTTCTTTTAACTTGCTAGCAAATCCAATAACCCCTAAATAAATTTGTTAAAATCTACTTTATTTTGACCTAAATTACACATATACATTTATACATTTTTATGAAGCTGGGTTTTTCCAAAACTGTGATAGCGCGGGTTAATCCCAAAGTTTACAGCCTGGGTTGAAAACTAGGTGATAGTTGATGGTTACAAATTAATCAACAATAACATCACTGAATACTGCCACACAGAGGCCTTGCAGTCAGACGACCCAAGGCAGAAAATAGAGGGGGGTAAATTAACAATATTGTTTATGCGGACTGGCCTTAATTCGACGATAGATATCACAATGTACGATGTGATATAAAATATATGATAGTTAATGACCACGTGACGACTGAACGCCAATGGGTGATCAGAGAATATGATATTCTCATGCAATATGATAGAGAATCTATTATATACGTCGAGACATTGTTCTACGTGTGTTTTCCGTGGAGGCCGCCGTCTTTGAACTATTTTTCAGATATCACGTACCATTTAATCAGCCAAAGGTACTACACATGCTTTGGTGATTAAAGGAATGATTTGAACTCCTTTGCTACTTGACCTTACGTCGCCATTCCAATAAATATATTTCTAGTTTGATACCTCGAATGATAAGCATTCCTTAAAGAATACGTGTTAATTAAAGTCTTGCGCAAAAAATGCGTCAAAACTGCAATCTTTGGATCAATTTTCAGTAGCCAGTTTATATTTAATTGAATAGCATTGCAGTATATATAGCCATACCAAGAATCATTTCAGTCTTCAATATAAAAAAAACATAAATATTAAATTTGAATTCTTTGGTCGAAATTATTTAAATAAAATCTAGCACGTTATGACATCGTAATGAAGAATTATCCTTCCCCTGTCCGAATAACCTCAAACTAATTCCTAGTCTTGCGACTCTTGTCTTTTTCTTTTAATATCTAACTTAATGGATCGGTCAATATGGTGGACCAAATATATTTGCAAAAATAAGCTGAGGTTGTCTATGGGCTTGCTCGTACTCATGCAGAGCTTCCGAATGGCTAAACGGCCCCTGGACCCTTACCCATTGACATGTGATAATGGCAAACCTCCCCGTCCTCTTCCGCCCCCTTTCAATTTCTCGAAACCTTGTATCCGCCGCTGTACAAGAAAGAAGTGTCTGTTTTGTTAGCTCTAGGCAGTCTTCGCGTACTTTCAACATCAAATGTCACCAGATATCCAATCTGCATCTTTCTTTCTCAACCGTGTAGTATTTGTATATTATACCAATCCTCAATTTTGAAACGGGCAAAGCGTCATTTTGACACTTCTTAACAGTTATTAGGAGTTTACGCGGCTGCTGGTTTTAATCACACCTAGTCTCCAAACTGCTATTGTCGTAGAGTTCTTTGTGAACACAGGCCACAGTTGAATGCACCCATACACAGTGCTTACTTCGTGGTCAGGTTGTTTGCGCTAATACCGTCTGATTATTACAAGACGACCTATGTTCAGCTGTATACATATCGGGTGATAGCCATATCAGAACTCAGAAGTGGCAAATGTACCTATATATCTTTAAATGGCTACGTCCGCCATGTTAGATATGGCGTAAATTTGTCAGGTTTAGGGCTAGTTTTAGATGAGCTTAGTATAGAGGGATAAGAAACAGCGCATGCCTTCGAATCAGCGATCCCTGGATGTGTTTACTCGGCTAGCGGGTTAAGCATAAAATCGTTTACTATTAAGTTTGTAGGAAAGCACATCAATTATTGACCTTTTGTAACAACAACTAGATAATATAATATCCATTCGAATAAAACACCATTTCCAATAAACTGATCGCTGTGTGGGTTCATAACCTTAATACTCTATACTATAATCCCAGGTTTAAGTGATAGGCTTAAGGTTAGGTTAATGGTTAGGTTTAAGGTTTGTTTTAAGGTTAGTTTGTGTATTAACCTAAGAGGAGGACTTGATTTTTTTGGACTGGGGTTCCACATCTTACTTTTAATAACCATAATAAAAAACGTCCGCACCACTGAAAATTGTAAATTGTCCACTTTTTGTCTGATCATCATATCCCGTTTTTCTTTTTATCTTGTCATATTTTGTTGCCAGTAAGCTGTCAATTTTTTTTCTATTCGTTTGGGCGAATAACCTTTTAGTCGGACGTAAAAATCAACCAATAAACAGGTAAAAAGCAACCTCACACTTTAACCTATATTATATATCCAAAGTCGTTCGATAGAGACTCGTTATGCCTATCCGGCCAACGTGTTTTTTACATAACCAGAAATCGATAATATTACAACATCGCACGTAATTATAGCTGTGAGTAATTAGTGACACAGGTAATGGGGTATTGCTGTTTTCAGCTTACAATTTACCTGAAATACAGGTATATTTATAATCTAGGAGTCCTTGCCGCTGTATAACTATGTGTAAGTATAAATTCGTATAAGCTCGGGGTTATTTTCTTTCCCACACGATAACAACTGGGCGTATTGAAAATTGTACAGTAGAATATGTTTGCTCTTTTGGTTTACGAGGCTACCGGAATGCACACGTACAATACGGTCGATATGTAGGCAGACTGGGTCTTTTCAAGCCTTTGTGCACAATGCGAAGCAAAGCACCTTATGCAAACATGAAATTCTATAATACACTATAGCATACGCTAAAGTTAGATCCGTTTTGTCAAGTATATAAGTATATATATATGATTCCCCATTCCCATTTTTCCGGGCTTTTGTATTAAGACATATTAGTATATTGCTAATTTCACTACTTACTCTTCATTAAAATGTGGTAGACAGCGGCCAAAACAGTCAAAGTATAAGACGTCATCATTCTTGGAAATATCAGTTCACAATAGGTCTATATAAAAATGTTTATATATATAGACCCAAGAAATAATGTATATCATTTTGTTGAAATCACACAGGATAACGAACAGCTAAGATTCCATCCATGTTACAGGTGTCCGATCCCACAAACTCCGTTCTCTAGGTGATGAACTGTGACAGAACAGTGAACGAGGACTGGTCAACTTCTCCAAGCGAAATTCTAGCTTTTTGGGGGCGCTCTTCCTGGTTTGGTCAACATTCACTGAAAATAGTCGTCATGTCATACTTAGGACCTTGCCATATCCCGCGACTAAAACCGTACAGATGTAAGTCATACTTTGAAACATATTTCAGAGACACCGTGCCTTTTGAGAAACACACAGCCCTTTAGTTGTATAACCAGGTCAGGTTAAGGATCTGAGGAGAGAGTTCTATAAATGGCTAGGCAAAGATTTGATTGAATCTATAGAGAGGGATTGCCTATTGTCGGCTTCTCACGTGTATCCTTTTCCCCGTAGACCTGCATGTCCATGGTTCCGCCTGATTAATTCGTCCCAAGGGCTTTCCTCCAATACCAGACCCTTTAAACTCTGCCCTGTGTCTCTATTGAGGCATATCTGAATACCTGAGCCTACATGTTCCGTATAACCATCCAGTTACCAAAATACATGTTGACAGTTAATTCATATCCCTTCTGAACGAGATAGCCCTATACATCCAGGACATGTTAACAACACAGTTCCGATAGGGTACAAGATTATCTACAGAATGTAAATGAACATATCGTTTCTATATATCATACAGACCGCAATTAGATCTATTCAAAGATAAACGTGCAAAACAATTTTAGACTGGCTCGAAATGTTCTTCAAATCCTCTAACTAACCGAATGTAGACCCATAGAGTTTTGTATACATAGTTTAGGCCGAATTTCTATTCAGCGATTGTGCATTCCTGTACAGCCCCATACCTGTATTTTCTATACCTGTATTTGTTTGTCACATATTTGTGCTTGTTACAAATAATATGTGCCCCTTTAAACTTGGTCAATTATCTCCTATATCCTATAGTTGAATGCGTAGATATTATAACCAGTGAAGCCCATTTAATATCATGTGCTTTAACAAACCTGTTCAGTCTGAACGATATACGGTAAAATTGGCACAGGTATTATTCGGGCAAAGGAGAAAATTGCACAGTTAAAAATGGCCCGTGTTAAAGAGGCAAGGTAAATGAAGCCACATATTAAAGGTTCGGGCAATAATGACATAGGTACAAACGATACAAGTAAACTGACACGGTAAAGTGGCATAGATTATTGGTCAAAAAGGGGCAAGATTTGGCATATTTATAAGCATAAAAAAATGAACTTTACATAAAAAATAAAGAAAACTCTGTGTGTATTTGAAACATAATAAGGGATTTATAATTGTTTAGACATAGAGTTGGCTTTGTTATAACATATCAGACAGAAAACTATACGATCAGTCTAAACATCATTTTCAACAACTAGCATAAAACAGCAATTTACGGTCTAAATTTTTTCAGAAAAAATAAATATATAAAATAGTCCACTAAAGAAAATTTCTACTGTAAAAAAAGTCATATGGAATACGACCGATGCTGTAAATTGATCATTTTCAAAAAAAAAAAAAAAAAGAGATAGCCACTGGAATGTTGTGTTAGGCAAGATATGAATTGTTGGGATCCCCATAGTCTTTTGCAATATTAGTTAATGTGAATGAATTAAATGACACTGAAGTATAATTATTATTTTAGTTTCATGAGACGTTTTTCAACAATTTTGTTCACTTGTGCCTGATATATACTAGTGCGTTCAATATCTTTGTCATTTTGTGACGTGCCCTTTTTCCTGGGTCCATTTCAGCTGTGCCAGTTTCAGCTGTGCCTATTTCAGTTGTGCCCATTTAACCTGGATTCTATTCTGAATAGAATGCACAAGATTCTTTAAAATCTTGTTGTATTACACGTGAAATACACACACCTGTCATTCCAATTCATGCAACAATCTCAGATATTTGACCCATTCTATATATACTTAACCGAATCTAATGATATGGTGACAAAAATAATCCAGGACCCAATAACCAATAGAGATATACATTTTTTTTTCTCTACTAAAATATATTTTTAAAACAGAAAAAGACCATGTTTTTACCGCCTCCGGGATTCGAACTCTGGTCCCGGCCACCATTACCAGCAATCAAACTGAATGCGTATTGACCCCCGAATTTTCACCCAGGTAAAGGACGCGAATCGCTCTGCACGTGAAGCAGCCTGACACAGGTTTGCTAAATTAGTGGTTTTTTTATCGAGAAATTATCCACGAACGTGTTTTATTGATTGGGTTATTCCAATAGTCTGGTTCTACCAAAATATTTATAGATTAATAGATGTAACATTTTGTGTTCTACATATGTATCATATATATATACAATATTACTAAATAAATAATGATCACCGTCTTCTGAGATGTTTGTTTGTTTATCTGTTTGTTTGTTTGGGGTTTAATGTCGATCTCAAGGGTATTTCGTAAAATACCTCGTAAAAACCATCCCCTCGATTGACGGAGCCACAAGGTGTGACTTACTCATATAGTTGAGGGTCGACAAACGGACTCGATCCTGCGAACGGTACATCGAAGTAGGTTTAGTAAGCAGTATTGCTACCACAGCCACGGCCGCGAGCCTGAGATGTTTGTAGGATCACTATAACAAACAGAGATTAAGATCTATTGAGGAACTCGTCTGTGAGTTTATCTAATGTCACACCTATGTACATGATGGTCGACTGACTGAGTCGAACTCGTGAGGGGTACGTCGATTTAAGGTTAGTAGGCAGACACGCTAACCACTAAACCAAGGCCGAGGGCCGCAAGTTATTGCTTTATCTCCCCCCAAGGATGCCCTTACCTGTTCTGATCGAACTTATACAAATTTTAACGACATTATAAGAAGTGGCGTCTCATGTGAATCAATGTGAATCTCTGTATTTATAACCCCTTCATTAGAGGTATTTGAAGAAATAATTCACAATTTGATTCCTAATATTGCTTCTTTTGAAATAAGGCATTGGCCAAATTGTTTTCTCGGGGGAATTTCACTGATATGATGACAGATAGGCTACTTCAGTTAAGTTGTATTATGTGGTTTGGTGCCAGTGGTTCCTTGGGAGGTTTCCTTCGTCTGGTACGTCGTCATATGAGTGAAAACCTCCAGAAAACGAAACCAAAAACCAGTCATAGTTGTGTTATGTTCAGCCTATGAATGATAAAACCCGATCGCCAAAACAAGACAATGAAATCATTTTTTCGCTCCAACACCTGAACAGGTTGAGGTTTGTGTCTAATTCTGACCGCACATTCAAGGTGTCATATAGTTGTAGAGTTCTGTATATCTTATACTCGATCATAGCATGTAGTCTTATTCAGAGATACAGAATTACATGTGTAGAGAGAACAGTTTCATTTTAAAGTTTGCAAAGTCAAAACAATTTTTAAGTGTTCAATAAAATACTTTCCAATTATGTTTGGTACACTATAAGCCTACTCCCTGAGATATTTTATACGTCAAACGCTATCTTAAATCGTCCAGTTGCCCCTTTAAAATGTTCCGGGTTTGGGTTTGTTTATTTTCAACTCCGGCCATAGACATGGCATAAGAGCAACCATACATGTGTCACAATACAAATCAGATGGCAGTTACATTCATGCATATGTTTAAAAATTTTGACAGTTTCCGTTGTGTAACAACATTATTGTATTGGAATAAAGTACGTATTTTTAACATACTGGGTTTAACATAACAATACATAGGCAAAAAACGACTTCTGTATTCTTGTTCACATAGGGTTAAGTAATAGTACTCATCTCCAATGTGTATATTTCGCAATTTACAAATATGATGATTTCTGGAGGTGTTTAACCATCAACCAGTCTCTATAGGTAGGTGATGATTGGAGGTGAGAAATTTTAACAGCCATCTTGCTTCGATAAACGGTAAATTATAAAGATGGAATTCAGGTTTGAATTAGGTTTCAATTCCCTGTTAAAACGTTCCTTTCGTAGAATTGCAGATATCATTCACCCACGACTGTAGAAACTGGTCCTTTATACGAACAGATAAACAATGTGTATACAAATCGATCTCAAACTTCTCG